>JAQIWD010000111.1:0-34327 GCA_034694825.1 Anurida granaria
TTTTTCCAGGTGTGATTGAAGAAGTGAACAAAGGAAATGGGTGACATTGTTGTCCTTGCTCATGCGCATTTGAGCCTCGCTCCTACCCTTGTCTTGCTTGAGTTTGTCAAAAATTCTGACCAGAATGGACCAATAATTTTAAATTTTTGGACTAATTGGCAATAAAAATCGTTTTTCTCCTTGTTAAAACCAAAACGTGAACTTGTTTTGGGAATTGGAGTTCTGGTTCTCTGAGTGGTGGTGGAGGTGATTTCATTGAGTCATAAAATATCCCATGAAATGTTCCCCATAAATTCATTTTGATAAGTGATAAATTAAAGTTGTTACATTTCATGGCTCGATTGTTCCCAAAAGCTTGGAGATGTTGCCAAATTGGCCAAATTGGCTCAATCTTCGGCGCTGATGCCAAATCCTCCAACAATGCTTCTATTGTTGCAAAAATTTCAACCAGAGCATCTTGGAATGGGACGCCAGGGAGATGTGATATAAGTTTGGTTGATTGTTGGCAGGTCCACCTGTCTGTCCGTGTCCATTGCATGTGCGTCCATGATCCAACAGGTGGTTTGATGGGCTCTGAAGTCGAGTCAAGGTCTTCCACTGTTTTCTGCTGGGGAGATCCTGGGAAGAGATTATCTCCCAGGTACTCAATTGTTGTTCCCTGGGGATGAATCTGGTGGGTAGGTGATCTTATACACCTTACCCAGCCATACCCAAGCCAAGCCCATCATCCTGGTCCATCATCCCAGGGGACCCAGCACCAGGCAGACATACTCGATCAACACGAATTCCTCCTGGGGCAAAACTAAAACTAAAAAATTAAGAAAAGTTTTTTTTCCACGATTCTTTCTCAAGGGCTTTTTAGTTTGTTGGCCCGACGGCGTCTCTTCGCCTCGAGTCCAAATCCATCCAGCATTGTCTTCTTCTTGGAGATTTACGCCAACACAAAGAGCCTACGGATATTATGATCCTCCCAGCAGGTACAGACAGGCTCTCAGAACACGTTGGCGGTCAATGGCATCATCCACCAACTACGCTTATCCCCCTCTGAATCACGCTCCTTTGCAATTTAATTAGACAACCAATCAGGCGTAGAGAACAACGCTAAAAGACAAAGTGCTCGGAAAGCATGCATGCTGGCAAAAAACGTTTGCTCAACGGCCATTTTTACGGTCAGTCACGATTGGTGGCGGTAATTTTTGATAGTAATAAGGACTTAATAGGATCATCCTGACCAGTTGGGGCATTAGGCATTCGCCAGTATCTCCCCTTGGCATCACCGTCTATTTTTTGCCCAAAATTTGGGCCTAATTACGCCTAAAAAATTGTGAGCTGGCCAATAATGGCCATGTTGAAAAGTGTGGATCTTAGAACCCATCACGCCCAAATCGTCGAAAACGGTTGACAGGTTATGATTAAATCTTTTCTTGGAGCGTCAATTTATGCATGATTCCAAAAGTACTGGGGGCGTCGGTGTACTTTCAAGTGTTTGCGATGCTTTCCCAAGAATTTTGACACTTGATTGGCTACTGCGATTCTTGCGCTCAGTTTTTGCTTTCCGGAGCCCAGGTGTCTCCCGATTGAATTATTTAGGGGATTAGTGAATCAAAATGTAGATTTTGATGATGAGATTGGGCTCTTCCTTTGATTGGTTTGGGGATGATGATGATGGTACGGTGGGAAAGGTGGATCATGTGTATGAGCATCTCTGCGGGTTGGTTGGTGCTTGGCTCTTGTTACTGGACATGGACAGGTAGATTCTTGACTAGGATCGTGGGTTAGCGGGTTGGTCCCTAGTGGATTTCAGAGGGACAAAGGTATTCAGATGAATCTCTACCAACCATTAACTATACGAACACACCTGGATAGGATTTCTGCTGTCTCACCTGAGACTTTCCTTTTTTTGTGCGTTCATCCTTTCTAAGCTTGGGAAGAAAACATTTCAACCACCGAGACTCATTATTTAGCCTACCCACCCTCCCTTGAAAAAAATAAACCCCCTCCCTCCATCCTCTCCCGTGTAGTCAAGTTTCAAGACTAAGAAAGTCAGTCCAATAATCCAATCGTCTTGTTCTAAAACAACCTCCCGAAAGTAGTCTCCTTTCTTAGCAAAACTAAAGTGAACACAAAAAATTTACATTCCTGGAGGCCATTTTGGAGAGCTGTGTAAAATTTTATCAGGAATTGAGCACATGTGAATTTATTGGATCAAGTGTCTTAACTCTACTTACCGACGCCAAGAAAAGTGTTCTGTTCACTTCAAATTTCGTTGTGAAAGTTCAAAATTTGGATAAAGTTTGTCCAGAATCCTGGACATTGAACTTGTGTAAACTGGAGTGAAACAAAGGGGAGGTGAACGACCTTTTAAGAAGCTCTCAGGTGGTAGTGTGAACATTTTCAAATTCAAACAAAAGGCGGGAGCGCGAATTCCATTTTCTCCGGAATGTACGAAAACTCACTTCGTCCTTGTTGACGGATGAAGTGTTGCTCTGTTGTCAGTTCAGTTCAGTTCAGACCAAAGGCGACATTCGGTGCAAGTAACTTTAGTTCCCCCGATTACTCCCGTTCGTTATGAAATGTGACATGGCGGCGGGGTCAACTGCGACGATGAGTCCGCTGGAGGCGTCTGGGCCAGGGAGTAGCAGTGGACGGCCTCGGAGTATTGACATGGACCAAGAAGACCATAATGGTAACCTCAGTGACCACCTTTCCATCAGCCCCGTCCATGATGACAATGAGCCCCTCATGTCCACCTCCGTCCTCATCCACCGTGGGGAAGATATGGATAGTAGTCATACCTCCCCGGACAACCGATCTGGTGATGTCACGATGGACATGACACCCATGACAGCTGTTGAATCCATTGTGGATACTCCAGAAGGACCAGTCCTAGTCCAGCATCAGCATCACAATCACCACCACAACCACCACCACCCCCAAACCCACGTCCATGACATTGACGCTGATACTCAACACCTCCAACACCATCCGAGCCTCATGGTGACCACGGTTGGGAATGTCAATGGGACAATCCCAGGTCTCAACGGTCCCATCGTCACGACGAGTACAGGACAAATGATGACGACAACTACAGAAGCCATTACGGCGACATCAGAAAACGGGACGCAGCAAGTGATACCAGAGGGGACGGTTGTACTCATGTCCATTGTTCCCAAGGCCGAGTCATTGGATGACATGGATGATGTGGAGGCGGATAGGGATCCGCTCATGCCTCGGAAGCAGCAACTCACAGCAACGGTCGTCCAGGGAGCCAATGGAGAAGAAGGAGGTCAAGGGGTCACGTTCATAATCCAACCAGCGAGTGAGGACGACGTTCATCATCATCAGGAAAGCAACGGAGAGGTTGACGGAGATGTTAGTAACGAACCGATTCTTTTTTTGTTTTATTTTAAGCATTTAACCTTTCGTGTTGTCGCATGTTGTCGCCGGATCGCTCGGTAGCTACTTATCCTCCTTTGATATCGGCCCACTGAACTCATTTAGAATGGAATGCCCTTCAGCCTTTTTTTCCCCGAAAGTTCAAGTTCAATGTCAGGCAGTGAACCCTTTTGAGCTTAGGGACAACATGCAAAGGGTTTCTTTTGTAGTGTCTCAGCGAAGGTCATCGAACGGACAAAATGCGTTTGCATTTTACTTTATTTGATCAAACAATTTCCTCATGTTTGTTCACTTTTTTCCACAAAGCAATTTTCCAGACGAACCTTGAGCAGGGTATGCGTTTTAAGCATCTTTTCTTAATTTTTAAAACAATCGTTGATTCGTACTGCTATTTTTGGACCCATATTTGGAAATTTGGCTATTTTTCGAGTTTTTAGGCACTTTTGGAACGATTTTCACGAGAAGTGAAGGGAAAAAGAAAGGAAGGGTTGAAAGAATCTTTGTTTCCGAAAGGTGCTTGCTTTTTCCTGAGTGTAAGCCGAGTGTAGGGGCTATTGAAGAAGGGGGATGGGGATGGGGATGAAATTGTGCTTGGGGTTTATTATGGTCATTCATGGAATTCTGTTTTTATCCCTCTGGTCCTGGGTCCTTAATACTTTTGATTCTTTTTCCGCCTCTTGTCTCTTTTTATTGTTCTTCAGTAAGGAAGGAAGGGAGTTGGGAACAATGAAAAGGAGTGACTCAAAAATCTCTCCCAAGTGACCACTTTTAAGCTCCAGCCCCCATAAACCGTCTTTAATTACCATCCGACTTTTAACTTTGTTGTGGTTAATGTTAATTATACGACAGGCATAAGATTGTGGAGCTTCAATGTCAGCCGGCTCAAAGTGCCATTGACTCCACTCTTCCGGCTAGTAGTGGTTTTACAAGCTATCACGTCTAATTTTAACGTACGAGTGTTAATAACTTTAACAACAACTGCATCACGCATACTTTTGTATGTTGAATGTCATGAGCCGGCGCCGTGGCCTGGCCACACGGACGATGTAACAAATGCACAAGTCGACCGTCGGTGATGAAATGTTGGTTGGCCCTTCGTCATCAAATTTCACATGAGCATTTGCAGAATGCCTCAATTGTATTTTCTGGTGTGGAATGCATGCAGTGTTTCAGCGGATTTCGCATGTGAGTGACTGGCGACGTCCATTCCCTTTGTTCCAAATGCACATTTGGTTTAGTAGTGTTGGACCGGGTCCATTGTTGCGGGCCCAATTGTCACGGGTGAGTAAATGGAGGTTACGGATGGTGGCACTTACAATGCGCTTCCGTTGAGGGCTTGGAAAATGGAATAAGTACAGTGAGGGTTTGCCCCAAGGGCATCTCGAGGTCACGCTGTTGTGTCTACCTTGCCCCGTTTGTTATGCAGTTCTGGCTGTCTGAGGGGATTCCTAGTTGGCTCAGGGCAAATTTCTTTATTTTGGAGTCCAATTTTTGGTGTTAGGAATCAAGTGGGATTGGGAATGTCGCCGGAGGCACCGGCGACAACGGCGGAGGTCCCATTCCGGCTCTTCTTCTTTTTATTCATTGAATTCACCCAGGATGAAAATCTTGCTCCTTGTCAATGAATCCAGTGACTTTCGATCTCGTTCTACCTAAACCCACCTGGTCACCTCGTATAGCTGAATGGTGGGCTCTGATTGGTCCAAATCAAGTTTCTTCGAGAATAAACAAAAGTCCACCATAATTACGACCAGTGGATTTTCAAGGTGGATACTGGCAAGATGCGAAAGATGGTTAAGGATAACATCAAACCGCATAATTTTGTGTCTGTCCGGCCCACCTCAATCATCATCTCCCTGATTTTATGAATGAATCTCAAATTTCCATCTCGATGGGATGTGGACGTGATTCTTGGATTTTCAGGTGACTGTACTGGGGGCTGACTGGTGAGCGTTGGATCTCCGCAAAAACTCGTTTCTAATTGGTGGAACGTGTGGACGTAAAGTTGAAGTGTCGCTGGCGTTGGCGTTATTGACCACAGCAGCGCCCCCGTGTTTCTCCACTTGAAACTAAGGACCCATCTTGAGTTCTTTTGTTTTAAAATCGTTCCCTTCATTTGCGTTTTTTCTAAATGAGTCAATGCCCCTTGGTTGGAAATGCTACAAGTAAATTAATTCTTGCTTTTTCCTAAATCAATTTATGTTGGCAGTTATTTCTTGTTGTCAATTTGAAAATGGCCGAGAGGCAATTGGATATAGGGAGGCTGGCAATGCTGGGGCTTAGGAAGGAAAGGACTGGTCATTTTAGAATAATTATAATTACATAGGCGAATGAGTGTTGGAGATCCAAGAGACAGGATACTATAATTAATTGTTCTCAGGAGTTGAATAGTTAAAAACTTGGGTGATGGATGGGTTTCCCTTCTTAATGCAGAGGACGTAGAATATGAAGTTGGAAATGGGGCTTGGATGCAGCCAACGCCGCGGCGGTGCGGGTCTCACGTAACCACCGTGTACAACCGTTCGATTTTAGGAAGGTACCCTCCTTCTCGGCCGCCGCGGCCCCGGCCACATCAAATTGAATTTGTTTCTGATTGCATTTTGGATTGGTCTCCAATCATGAAATGTGTGCAAGTTGTGCCTGCCCCCGGGGTGACAGGTCTTGGAAATTTTGTCGTGTGCTACGGGCACGGGACTTTACTACGAAGGGATGAGGGAGAAAGCGAGTGATGCCAACCACTTGGCGGAGGAAGATTAGCGGATTGATTAATATAAACGGATCCATCCCTCGGATGTTTTCCAACGGAAATTTAAACTGGAATTAAATCATCAACAACTAAAATTAATCGACGTTAATCCATTCTATAATCCAAAAAAGGAAATCTTTTCGTTTGTTCTAAGTACTTTTACCACTTTATGGTAAATTAAGTCTCCGGCGTATGAAAAGACGTTTATAATGAATACTTCTGAATATTTTTAGTCTTTTATAAAGTCAAATGTATAAACGTAAAATTCGAGCCCTTGCACTTTAGTTTCAGGTAGACTGGACCTTATTTATTGTCCTGTTTTCTCCTGTCGTTAAATGGCAGAGTGAAAGTTTTAGATCTGAGTAGCCTTCTACAACTTATCCCTGAGCCTCTCCTGATCTCGTATGTAAATAATCCTCTCATCTGTTCTTCAGCTTTTGGAGTAGGAATAGGGCAGGGGGGAAAGGAAACTGAAATTTTTCGGGGCATGAAAGGCCCGAAGCAACAGTTTCGGGGAGGGCGTTTTTAAGCCCAAGAACTCCAAGAGTTTCTCTATTGTTCCTCTCTGGCTCGAACTCTGTGTCAGTACGGGTTTCGTCTTCATGTCAGGCGGGACTGGCTTCATGGGTCACTCGCTGAAATACGGAACGACGCTTCAGTGGCTTTTATCATCATAGTTACATCCCTCATTATCCAAAAGGAGCATAATAACCCAAGCCCCAGTTGGTGTCGTTGTGTAGTGATTGGTGAAAGTTCAAGTGAAAGTTGGAGAAAGTTCCCAAATTTGAGCAGTTTCAAATTGCTCAAAATTTTGAACTCCCCAAAAATGTAACACTTATGCAGGGTGTTTAGTGATTACTTTTCCAACTAATACGAACATGTGTTCCTGCGTGGAAGGAATTTTCAGTACTTTATAACAAAGTTTTTGGATTAGAAATCTTAGAGTTTTTGGAAAATGAAGTGTACGGACGAGTGTTTTTCGCAAATGATGGTAAGATGCTTTTAAAAAATTACGAAAATCCTATGATTTGCTGGAAATGGCTGCAAATTGGAAATGAGAAGTTTTTAATTTGTGTTTAAACTGTCAAGATGCTCTCCGACTTGGGTAATTAACTCTGCCAAGTTTTTGATTTGATTTTGATTTTGATTTGAATTTTTCAATTTCCTCTTGACTAGAGCCAAATTCAGTAGGGGAATGTGAGGGTTCATTTATTCAAATGATTTTTAATGTTTGTAATCTGTAACACGATCGAGTGAGTTGGCGGGTGAAGTGGTTGGGAAGTGACGGGTGACATGGGTGAGATGACAGGGGGATAAGAATCTCCGACCGACACAAGCTCGACAGGTTATGTAATGGAGATTCTTTTGTCAATTCCCAACAGGAGCGGGTCTCGAGTCATGGAGGATCTCTAGGTGCCATAACGACCATCGGAACTTCAGGGAGTGGGTCATTCTCAGCCCCCAGAATGACCCCGACGTCCGACTTCCAGCCGCCATACTTCCCACCCCCCTTCCCCACGACTCAGCAACAAATTGATTTCCACGCTGCAGCTCATCTCAGCGCTACCGGAACAGATCCGTACTCTCAGCTCAACTCGCTCCATCAGCAGCACTATCAGGTACGTCTAACCGGAAATCCCAGAGAATCTCCACACATGCGCATGGTCTCACTCCAAATTTCTACGTTTCAGGGTCACCAACTTGGTGGAACGCAGAGGTCACCACATCATGAAGTGATTCGTCGGGGTGACTCTGAGGGTCTCCATATCTCCAGCTCCGGGAACATGCACGGAGGTGGTGGGGGTGGGTTTTATGACTCTGGACGACGAGAATATGCAATCCGACGCGGTGACGTCCTCGTCCCTGGAGGTCATGTCAATCTGGACGGGCAAGATTCCCTCGTCATCCACAACGCAATCGGGATGGACGATGGACAGGTTGGTCCTACCTCTCCGTTTTTCATTCCACATTTACTGGTGAGGGTCCACGTTTTGCACACGGGGGAAACACTGTTGAACCCAAGCACTCCTTCCTTTTTCTCGCTTTGCTAAGGGCCTTTGTATCCCTGAAATAGGGATTTTGTAGTCTATTATTTGATTATGATTGAGCCACTCAGTGAGAGGCAGGGGCACTTCATAGAATGAAGGCTCAGAAGGCTAATTATGGACTGGGGGAGAAGGGACCGCTATGAATAAATTTTTACCCTGCCTGCTGAGATTTCTAGCTCCTAAAAATCCGGCTTGACACTTTCCCCGGAGTTTGTTCCGGAAAGAATAGGAGGGCAATTTTGAAGGGAGAAATTTGAGCCCTTAAAGTTCTGGTGTTGTTTGGGATGTTTGGTCCTTCAAATGGGGCAAGAAATACACAATGCATATCAAAAATTCTTGGAGCGGGACTGTCACGTAAGGTGGAGATTTGGAGAGCGAGGAAATTACAGGCTGCGGTTAATTTTTTAGGAAGATCCCCATTTTTAATGCCACTTTTTATTGTAGACGTGAAGTAATAATAGAAAAACGTGAAGGTTTTGGAAGGTTCCCCTTCAGTTGAGATGATTTGTCTCAACTTTTTAGAAAAACAATGTTGATCATCATGATAATCGAGGTGGGTGCGTCTACGTGTGCTCAGCACCTTCCTCGCCGTTGCTCGTAGTAAATGGACGCTTACGAGGAAAGTCGTGGGAAATTTTGGGAGCATCACATTCGGGCGTTAATTCACAGCTTTATTCCAAGCATTTTTAATGGGAGTGTAGCACTTTTGGAATTTTGATGCATCATGCTGGCATACTGTTAATTAAATTTTTTGTGTAACTGTTTCCTTGTAAAAAATTTGTGTAACTAGCATTGGTCCAGAAAATACTACAATAATTCCGAATTCCTCAATTTTAAACTTGATCAGCTTTACCAAAATTTATATGAGAATGATAATTTTTTTTACTTTATTAATGAAAACCTGAAAACTTGTGTTTGCCTCACATGAAGGAATTAAAGTAGAAGAGTAATTTCCACCCCTTGATTTCTCGTAGTTTTTTTTTATTAGGATTATTCTCTTGAAGTTATTTATGGAGGAAGGGATGATGAAGATCCCGGGTCCATGTTCTTGTAATTGTAAATTGTTGAGTGTAATTGGAAGAAAAGGGAGATGGCAAGGCAAGTCGTCATAAAGTAATAAACCACTACAAATGGGTATAAGGAAGTAACGGAGCGATGAGCGAGCAGGGTGCTGAGGCTTTAAAATAAGAATTCAAAATGATAAGAGGTTGCTAAACGTTAAGGAACCGTATCTGATTTTTTTGGTTGCTGGGGGCTGACCTTAGAATTATCTTTGACACGTCCCTATTTTATTTACCAATTATAGTGCGACATTTATGGAAAAGCTAATACGGAATACGGAATAATTTTGTAAGGGTCAGTAGTGGGGTTATCTGAAAAGCTACCTCTAAGGGTACACCAAAATTCGGGTTAGGTGAAGACTAAAACGGGAATTTGTGATTGGATAAGTTGCATTTGAGAAAGATATATTTACGCTAACTTAATCATGAAGATAAGGGAGGGTAAACAGACGGACAACTTGGGTCTCCTCGTAAAGTAGCTCTGGTGGGTTAATAAATCGCTTTGAAATGTATTCCTGCTTGGCTTTGCCTTTGTCTTTAACTTTAAAACTAAAAGTAGTTGGATGAGGATTGAGATTTAAGATGGAGAAAATCCATTTCCTTTTTATTTCTTATCTCATCATCATTTACTTGAAGTTCTCATCCTTTCCAATTGAGTCATTTCCATTTGTTTGTTCTTTTCAGAATAATGTGGAAGAAAACAATGGGACTTACATAACCTCCGACATCCCACTTCTCAAAAGTAAGTGACACCACCAAGTTTCTTATTTGGCTTTTTACTTGCTTTTTATTTGGTTTTAACTTGCTTCCATTCGCACAAAACGCTTCGGATCGTCTGCTTAAGTTTGTTTATTTCCCCCTGCTTTCACCACTTTTCTCCTAACCGGGGTAGTTCAGATAATTTACGAATCCGAAAGTAAGCTTAGCGTCAGACGGACGGGGAAAGCAACAACCGAGGGACTGATTAGAGGGTCCGGATTGGAATAACCCAGAAATTCCATATTGCGAAAGAATTCCCCTTTTTCGGGGGATTCCAAGATCCGGGTTTAATAAACAGTTCCCCGAGTTATGCAGTTTTGATTTTAAAATATTCTGAATTCCTTGCTTCTGCCTCTTACTTTCCCTCCAACTTCATCTTTCTTGAGCCCAGGGTATTTTCCCGATTCTGGAAATATGGAGAAAGCGTTCCAGTCGTCTCCCTTGAATGACTTGGTAGTCATATCTCAGTTTTCCATTCATTAATTCCCCTCTTAACCCCATCGATCCACTTGGGGGTGGTGGCGGGTATTGTTCCGGATTTACAGAAGACTTCATCCCCACCCCAAGACGTTTCCTAAGTCAACAAGAGACTGACGCTCCTCGTGTGCCGTCAACTTTGAGATCCCGTATGAAAAGACAGGGAACTTGCACATAATTCAGTGGAGATTGACACTTGTGAGAATGAGATAATCTATGGAGTGGATCCTTTGGCTACCTTTCGGTCTCAAGCGTAAAATGAACCAGGGAAGATTAAAGTTCTTTGAAGATTCTCATCTCGAGATGAGGAGATGGGGATGAGTGATAGAAGCCTCCGTCCAAGTCACACCCACTTTTTATTACTTTTAAATGAATTTGCATTTATGGTGATTTCAGCTGAGGTTTTTAGACTTTGTCCGAACTGAAAACTTGTTTCGGGACTATAATTTTTAGTACAAGACACCACACCACTGCTAGTGAACGAACACCAGGGCCAAAGCATCATTTATTTTTCGAAGCATTTTATTACTGGGTTCTAATTGGCTTCTTTAGTACACCCCATCTCCGTACCTCGCTTATGCAAAAATGCAGCGATGATGCAAGGGAAAGGAAAGCTACTCCTCTGTCGGAGAATAAGGAAGGTGGTGCTGGAAGTGTGAGGTGATTAGAGGAAAATGTTCCTGCTGGAGCTTCAGATGCGTTTCTAAAGGCAAGTACTACAATGGGTCTCCTAAACATGTCCTGATAAAGTGACAATTGAGGACCCAAGTTAGGATGTTGGGGATGATTTGTGCTGTGTTTGAGATTTTGAAAGTGTGGGTTTTATCGCCTGGATTTAGGCAAAGAAGGTTGTATGGTGGTTACTGGATTCCCCATGTCCCAAGTATCGAAGTATCATGTTCTGGAGGGCAACAATGGAAAAGGAAATTGAATCTCTGGGGTTGTCTCCTATTCTTCCGTTTATCTTCTCCTTCTCATAACTTCCTCAACTGATCCACTCTCTTCATGAGGCAGTCACCGGTGAAAGTGAATGCAAAATTCCATAAATGCAAGAGGGAGGCTTTCCCAGGATAATCGACCAAAAGTCAAGTCATTCTTCTCATGTCAGTCTTCTGTAGCTTTCCTTTCCCAGCATTTGGGGATGCCAGTACAGCGTCATTTCGTAAATTTACAACTGCTACTTGGAGTTTTGAAAGGGCAAATGCAATATTGCGTCTACCAACAACAAAATGAGGCAAAAATACATGGCCACTCGGCCATGTACAAAATTTTTGCTAAAATTGTATCATTTACTTCAAAGCATCAGTTATGCTTCTAGATTTGTATAGTTAGTTCGGCGTTTCGTCTAATTTCACGCCGAATTTAGTTCTGCAGGACTCAATTTGCCAGCTAACCAGGTTAATGAGGCTGATTTTGTATCTGAAGTAGCCAAACCAGGAGGGGGTTGAAATTATACTAATGGGATTTTGAAGTGTTAATTGTGGGGGCAAGAGCTCTTTTTGGTGATTCGATGGAAAGATTAGCTTGTGGAAAGGACAAAAAAGAAATGGTCGAAGTGTGGGAGGGAACTACGCATTCCCTGATTGACTTCGTTCGGAAAGGAGGAGTTTTCCAATGATGCATGCTAAGGAATGGAGGACTTGGGATCATAAGTTCTTGAACTAAAATTATTACTCAACAAATAAAGGCAGAAGAGGCTGAAAATGACCATGTGAGTAAACATGGAGTTAAGTATCCTTATAAGCATTTTCTGATCCTCTGCTGGGTCCGTTCCTACTAATCAATCCCAGGATCTTTGCAAATAAATATCCCGAGAATAATGATTTCAGGATTCGTTGTGTTTTGGGGTAGAAATTGTACAAGGGAGAGGCTTTAATGGCTTTGTTCCTCGTGTAAATTCCCATTGGTTGGGACTTACAGCGGTTACAGTCTTCTTTTCCAAATTCCAATTGTCCATTATCTCTTTTGGTAATTACATGTTGGATGTGGTAATGAAGGATGGGTCTATTAAATGTGAACGTAGTACAAAGGAGACTTGATTTCATTCTACCCCTTCTACTTCTTATGCCGAAACGTGTTGATTTCATCCGAGGAGATGCAACTAGGAGATTAGAGACAATGAAAAGAAATCCTGGGCATCTTTTGGAGAAAGATGCCTTTCTTTTAATACCAAGGCGAGGCTATGGAGATGAAGTGGACAGTGGTGGTATGGTGATGAGAATAGGATTCACATGGGGTCTCCCATTAAAATCCCAAAGGCGTCCCTAAGCCTGTCTCAGGTGAGTAAAGTTGTAAGGAACCCGATGATGAAGAGTAACAATAAAATGTTACTGGAATTTAATTGGCTTCTGCCATTACGCAAGGTTTTCCAATCCGGGTTAGCTCCAGCATTTTCCTCATTGTTTAAGATTCTTGTTCAAAATTGATAATTGAAGAGTGTCAAGCTTTCTGGAGAGGTCATCGTTAAGGGATAGGGGCAAAGGCTACTGTTATGTTTGTAAACCCGGGGTTGTTGGATCGGAGCTTTATGGGCCATCTGTGTAGAACGAAGGGATCAAATTGGGTATTTCTGGAAGGGGAAACAAAGAATCCCGTTTCGGTTTTTTCACAATCCAATTCCGAATCCTGCTCCCGGGCACTTGGTTCAACGCCGTTCGAATTTCAATGTTAAAATTTAGAAAAACCTAATATCCTAATTTTAGGTTATTGCTAAACATTTTGTTTCGGGTTACGAAATTTTGGACCTTGTTTGGATGATTCATTCTGGTTAAATTTGCCCTGGTTTACCATGTCATTCCATTACGTCTATTCAATCTTCTTGAATTAGTTGAGCTAAAGTCAGCTTCTCGTTTTTATATAGATATCCTTTTTTTGCATCAAATTCCTTTCCCCCTCGTCCCTTAAAGTGGGTCAGTGATAAGTACCCTTCGGCCAAAAAGACCTGCTTGCCTGCAAGGGACGAATAATGGTAGCACATCGGTTCATGGATCATGGTTTTGGTCTTTTTGACCTTAAGGTGCATCCTAAATTCTTGTGGTGTTGGCCAAGAATTTGACAAGGCCTCACTTAATTAATTGCACTCCACTTCCAGTTTCACTAAATTGACAATCCGGGTTTAAAACAATTAAAATTTTGGTTAATTTAAATTATTTCTTATCTTGGGATGCAAATTAGGAAGTGTTTAAGAATTTGAAGAATTTATGCTAATTTCCAAGTGTCCTTGAGTGGTGACTTACGTGGTGGCACTTCCCTCTACTCGTGTTATGTTTTGTGATTGATCTCTTTTCCGGCGGTAGATTCCGAATCCAGAATTTATCTCAAACTATTTTTAACTTTTCATCTCTAAATGGAAATACATTATCGTTCTTAACGTTTTCACTGGAAGTGACTAATAGTAAACAAAAGAAAGAGTTAATTAGTAGTGACACAACAATGAGTGTCGATGGTGAAAGTGGTAGTGAAGGGTGCCTGGGTGGGGAGGAGGAGGACATTGATGTCAAACCGATTATTATTGAGTGGACCACTTCTCCAGGCTCCTCGTCAGTCGGGTCAGAGACCCGAGACGACGTTGTAACCTATCCCCGTGGGGGTCACATTCTAAACCACTCCACTCGAATAACAAATGAGAGCGATGATAATGACCAGGAAGATGAAAACGAAGGAGAGGAAATGGATGACGAGAACGAGGGTTCGTTGGTCCATTGTTATCAAAATCAGGATCAGAATTTTATAATTACAAATTGATCAGTCAGCATTATTCTGTGGCTCTTTTTAATTACACGACCTAGTTGAGGTTGGTTGTATTGCATCTAATCAAAATATTTTCTGTTCTCTTTTTGGACATCAGCAGGACTCATGGACCTTTGTAAGATTTCAACGATTGCCTTAAACTATCTGTTACTATTCTGTGTAGCTGTGACGCTTTCAATGCAAATGTAACACGCGGCTTCGCATCGCTCTTGCTGAATGTTAGAATCTTAGGAAGCATTTCTTGCAGAACTGAGTCATGGTTTGAATGTTAAGTTAACTGTTATTTCTGTTTTGTTTCCAGGTATGAAGCCAAGGGATGGGAAGGACATGGTACTCGGTGGACTCACAGCACCGGCCGATGTCTTCTGCTCCGTTCCTGGTCGGCTGTCCCTCCTAAGTTCGACGTCAAAGTACAAGGTGACGGTTGGTGAAGTCCAGCGACGGCTCTCTCCACCCGAGTGCCTCAATGCTTCACTCCTTGGTGGTGTCCTACGACGGTGAGTTGTAATTTAAACACTTCGACAACCTACAATGATGCAATTCCATGAACTTTGGGTATTCAGTACTTGATACCCCTTGGAATTCATGTATTCATGTATTCTTCATGTAATGAAGGTGGCGAATGACTACGATTTGCGTCATTATTATAAGAGGGTGGGTTCTAAACAAGTTTGATGTCAATTGATAAGCAGCCAATCAGGTTCATCCCTAAAGTTCCAGTGTCAAATCCTTCTCCCGAGCCTAGTAATTTTCGGATTTCGAAGGAACGAATCAGAACTCGGAGTGAATTGTGTAATAACCTGTTATTAGTCGCTGGAAAGGTACCCATAATTAAGGGGAGCCCTCCACCTAGGTCTTTTGAGCAAAAAGTCCCCTTTTCTAAAACTACGTTTAGAAATAATAGTCTGTACACAGAATTCCGATGTTTTTATAATTTTGAATTGCTAGGATCCCAGGACCAAGATCCCAAAAGTAGCTTCATTGTACTCTACATTTTCCCGTTTAGAAAAATACACTTACGAATTTATAGAATTATTGAGGGCTCTCGCACGCAAGGGTCGCTTCCCAGACTTATATAATCCACAAGCTTGAGCATGTCGTGTCGGTAGGCGTTGTTTAGAAAAGCTGTGAGAAAATCATAATTTTCAATTAGCAAGAGTACAAAGGAATTCTTGAGGATAATTTTTGGTGATGGAAATTCGGTGTAGGGTTACGAAGAAGAAGATGATTTTGGATCGGCAGCATTAGAGACATGAGTACAAAAGATTTTAAATCAAGGTTTGGAAATTATTTAAAAAAAGCTTGTAAGTAGGTAGATGGCCCCTACCCGATTTTCAGGTCGACATTTTGATTATTTCTACTGAGCGGTAAAAAGTTGATTAATGCCTCCTTGTTTCCCAATAAGAACCCTCGACTGTCTAAGGTTTAATTAGATGTCAATTGAGGAGAGAATAAAGGGGATTTAGTGAGGAAGATCTGAAAGAAGAAAGGAATTGTTCTCTCCAATTTAAATCCCATCTTCATTTCCAACGGAACACGTAACAAGGAGTCACAAATTATCCCATTGGAATCTGAATTGGTACGAAGCCACCGCAAGTATCGGTGAAACAATTGGACGCGTGGGGCTCATAACGTCGAAACGTCAAATTTCTTTACCCACTTCCACAGCGGCACTGGCAAGGTAGGAGGGTCGTAATTACATCCGTAAATTCCATTGTTAAGTTCATATGCAAAAGATTCTTTTGGGTCCGGATAAAGGTGTGAGTCTTGTTCATTAATTTTCCAAAGAACAAGTTATGCTCGCCTCCACACGTCTTGGATCTCGTGTACGTACGTACGTACGCGTACAAACGTCAAAGTCCCACCCATTTCCCTATACACGAATTTACAAAAAGTAAAAGACTAATTACAAAATATTTAGTCGGGGAAATTTTAATTTGAAAAGACACGATACGATGATGCTCAGGAGAATTTTTAAATTTAAAGTACATGTGCTCATCATTTAGAAGAATTAAATTTTTTTTATTTCTAGTTTTTAATTGTTGTGTGCACTTTTCCAAGTGGGGTACGAGGCGGAAATACAAGAGCTGCGCTGAGGTGACACTTGAATTGGAAAACGGATAATGAATGAAGATGAATGAGTTTCTTTTTTGCTAATTTCCGCAAGGTGTACTATGTACTTTGCATCTTGTATCATCTCTGACTAAATTAATTGCTGCCATTTTCCCCCACCTCTTCTTTGATTTTTAATTTACATAAATCTGAATTTTTATGAGTTTTGTCCAGTCTCTGGTACTCGAGCCTCAAATTCATCATCACCGGTATTCTTCAATGCGTTTTTTGCCTTGTCTCTCCACAAAGGGCTCGGATGATTGAGTGTTACTTGAACCATCCACCATGAATTGTCCACCACCGTTTGTTACCACCACCGGCGAAGCGTCCCAAGTGGATGATAATGTTAATGTTAGTTGAAGAATATCTTGAAATGGTCTTTTTCCATCTGAAAATCCAGTAGCTCCTGCTCCTGCTGTTGGAAACCGGGTATTCTGTCCGTTTCCACCGGTCTCACGGTGTGCTGGTTATTCCTGGATGCAGTTTGGGATTCTTTCCTCATGGTGGATCATTCGCATCATCTGCTTCAAAGATTTAGCCCTGCGGCTCAATTACTTACAATTCAAAATCCTTGAAAAGATTTGAAGATTTTAAAATAATGAAAGGGAAAACGAAAGAAGTATAAAGTAGCCACCGTTGTAGTTATAATTTTGAAGGCTGATGCTGTGTTGATGTCCAGTTCGTGGCTGGTTCTTATTAATAGGTTTGAGCTTCTGTGTGAGAACTCTTTCCACCTCAAGTATTATTAAGGGAATTCCAGTAGCTGGTTCTTGTTGTTAATAACCGATTCCCGAAAGTTTCCCTTTTTAATAATCCCTTAACCTGTCTGTTCTGTTGGTGGTGGAAGTTAGAAAAAGTGGAGAAGCTCCCTGTAGTTGTGGATTTCGTGACGAGATTTGTTGGATGGTTATTAAACAGAAGCTGAAGGTGGGGAGGTTCGGTCCAAGGAGCTTCTTCATCGTGATGGAATCTTCAAATCTGTCTGATGGATAAATTAAAATCGGGTTCTTTTTTCATTGTTTTTCCAGGGCAAAATCCAAGAACGGTGGGAGGTTGTTGAGGGAAAAGTTGGAAAAGATCGGGCTCAATCTCCCTGCTGGACGACGCAAGGCAGCCAATGTCACCCTCCTTACCTCACTTGTCGAAGGTATGGAATCAAAACGTTTAAAATCAATCGTAAATTATTTTTTCTTCGCTTCAGTGGATCAATTATAAATTTTGGAAGAAAAGAAATAACCCGAGTGAAGTGAGCTGGAACTAATTTGTAGGGGATATGGGCGCTGGTCAGAAGTTGAAAAGTTCAGAGAATTCTTTTGAACTTTTTATTATTACTGACCCGACCGGGCGATTTCTTTGCTTCCGTAGTTTCTTTCATTTGATCTTGCGAGAGGAATTTGTGCTGAAATCATTTTTGTTATTAATTTTTTAGGAGAAGCGATTCATCTCGCCAGGGATTTTGGATACGTCTGTGAGACCGAATTCCCTACACGCCAAATTGCAGAGTACTTGACTCGGCAACATACCGCGGATCCTGGTGAAGCGTACCGAAGGAAAGAAATCCTTATGGCGACCAAGTGAGTCCCCCAATGCTAAAAGTACACATGACCCTTGACCTTGTTGCAAATGTTAACCTTTGACTTTCTGCGTGCTTGTAGGACCGTGGCGAAAGAATTGACAGACTTGTTAAACCAAGACCGAAGTCCCCTCTGCAACACCCGACCCCAGCTCCTCCTTGACCCTTCCATACAGCGACACTTGACCCACTTTTCCCTTATCACGCATGGATTCGGTTCTCCGGCCATGGTATATTGATCAAATTAACATAAAACACTGGAACGTTTTCCAGGGAAAATATTAATGAGCATTTTGCTCTTTGTGTAGGTCGCTGCTCTCACGGCTTTCCAGAACTACTTAGCAGAGTCACTCAAGCAACTAGACAAGGTTTACCCTTCTGGCAACAGTGTCCCATTAGGTGACCCTAATAAATTAGACAAGGACTCTTCCAAAAAATGAATTCGGCTCCAGTACGCGGAGAGAACACAACCAAAGAAACCGAAAGGAGGTCCGCTTCCAAACTCTCAACCTTATGATTTGTCTCTGACTTGACCCGTTGTTGACCTTTCGGCCTGTTTGACAAGTTTCAGTTGAATGCAAACCCCCACTAAAGTCAACTTATTTTTCTAATAAGCAGTGGTTAGTGTACAATTTAGGCCGCGTCCAAGGACCTTTCCGAATTCATTTACCTCAAGCCCACATCCCACCCACCCACTCTGACCCGCCAGGAAGTGCGGACCCTTGTAATAGTTTGTAGAACTTCCAAACGAAAAGATGCCATTATTTATCTCTTCCGATCCAAATCTCTTTAACGTGTTTTTGTCGTGATTACCATTTATTTAATTTATATAAATTTTATTATTAATTAATTATTCTTTGTGTATATAAGGTTTCCGGCCCCCAAGTGTTAACGAGGGTACTTGAGTGACGACGTTTCAAGTTGGAGGGATTTTGTGTACATAATAGTAGGGAAGCAAGCAGTCCATTTACCTCCTCCTCAGTTTGTTGTTACCCGTTCCTCCATGTTTCATTTTTATATCAAACCTCCTCTCTTCATCACTACCATCCCCCAATTGCCAATTCGGAGTGACTGGAAAGGGTCAAGTCTAATTAGGAAGGGAACCGCATGTAATTTATTACCCCCAAAACAGGAGATTCAGGACTTGACAGCCCAGGATGAATGTTTCAAACTCCTCCCTCTCCTCTGTCTCTATTCAAAAATAAAGTGTGTAAAGTGTTAAGCGTGCAATATAAGGCTATCATACTAGATTAGAGAAATAGTTCTCAACAAGAAGCTATTTGTACGTACAGAAATTAATTATAAGGGACTTCTTTTCTAAATAAAAATAATTAAAGTTATCGCAAATAATGAAATTGTGGAAATCAGATCAAAGTTCAACCAAGGCCCCCTTATAAATTTTAGGGAGCATTGGTTCAACTTTCAGATTCATAATTATTGAGGAAGCGAATTTATTGGAATGATTCCAAAATCAACAGTTTATGACTAAAAGTATGGTACACAACTAGGCCATAAAGTATCTCGTCTTTTGTTTTGTGAGCATTTAAGAAAGCGTCTCTCAATCTAAAATCTATTTGATCCTACAACATAGTCTTAGAAAGTTATGTTTGCATTGTGGAAACAGTCAAAAATATTCCTATACGCTAATAGGACGCTGGAAAAACGAAAAGTCTTCTACAATTACAGTACACTTTGCCCTTCGTCGTATTTATAAGGTAGGGTAGACAGAAGAGCCGGATATCTGTAAGGTACAAAACATTCATCAGTGTCTTCTTGTAATCGAATGGTTAGGGATGCAATGGCGTACCATACAACGCGTGGTTCCACAGATCGTTTGGGAGCAGATGAGCATGAGGGTGAGAGAGGTCAATCCCTGGATGGTCCCACACAAGGCCATGACCCCACCGAGGCAAGTGAGGCTGATCCCTGCAGTGATATCTGTGGAAAATGAAATGTGTTATTAACATGTGAAATTGTTAATTGTAGGTAAGGTGACAAGGACCCACTGTCCGGAGGACATTCAGGAACTGGAACTTCCTGGGTGCAAGATCCAAATACTGCTAGGATGTAGTAAGAGATCCCCACGAGAGGGACAGAGATGACAAACTGGATAGTTTGCAAAATGAAGATTGAGACGGAGCTAAAGGAAGAAACAAACCCAAGTCTAGCACGATCACAAGTTGTAAATGGGGACACTACTAGAAGTGAATGTGGAGATTTAGTTACCTTTGACCCGTTGGCTTGAGCCCATTGTAAACTGTGATTATCCCAGTTACGAAGTAGTAAAGTGCTCCCCAAATCCCAATTCCAATATTCACTCCAGCTTCATTTGCAAGCGCAAACAGAGCAGTCTGTTAAAAAAATGTAGGGAAAGTGAAAAAAATTAAGACGAATTCCCAGTTGAACTGGTCCTGATTCCTGATATACGTTGTTGAGCGTAGAGTAGAAATCCGTGACCAGTACCTGACAGCAGAAGATGAGAAATGCCATAAAGACGCCAGTGACTCCGCAGTACTTGATTATGATGATATCCGCCGCAGCAATTGTAAGATCAGGAGGAGGTTGTGGCATCAACGGGTCGTCATACTTCACCAAAGTTTTGGATGTAGGAGGCATAATTTTGACCTTTTGGGTCGTTTTTGTATAACTAGCACTTCCTGATGGATTTTGAGCAGTGGACTGTTTCTGATTCCCGGAAGAAGTTCCTTTGTTTTGGTTTCCTGAAGAATTGCCTCCATTGTTTGAATTCACTGGTCCAGCACCCCAATCGTCGTCGTCGTTTCCACTGTTATACTGTTGGTAATTCGAATTGTATTGGGCGTTACTGCCACCACCACCATCCCCCCAATCATCTTCGTGGGCATTCCCTGAATTCGCATTCGCTGAGGTGGGATTCTGACTGGAATTGGATGACGATTTGTTCTGATTATTTGTGTGTGTTCCAGAGGTGTTTCGACTATTCTTCCCTTCGTCATATTCATAAATTTCCTGCAAAAATGAGTAACTTTACACCCCGTATATCTGCCTGACAGAGACGATTTCCTAAGGTCAAGGTATTCGGTTTCTAATGGGCGAGAACAGAAGCTACCGAAAAACTGTCGAACGGATCAACTGGCTCACCTCCGTTGTTTCTCCGTAAGCCAGGAAGTAGCAATTGTAAGCATTATAACCATTCAGGACCAGTTGGACGATGCTGCAGAGGACCATTATCAAATTCGTCACTAAAATTGCAATTGATGAAGTGATCAGCGCCGCTCCTTTGCCTGTAGACAAACGATAGTTGTTGAGTCAATCTGAGAAAATTGATTTGTACACAAATACGCACCGTCCGGAGTCAGCGACCAACGGAATGGGTAGACGCCAAAGAGAAGACAAGATGAAGTAAAGAGTGGTATCCCCATCGTCGCTGAGATAATTTGCATAACCAAGACTGCAAGGAGCCTGTTTGAATAGGAGTCAAATTAAATTCCCCAACCAGATTTGAAGTTTCAATTTAAAAATTACATTATTTAATTCCCACTTTACCCGTTGAAAGTACATCGAGTAGACCAGAAGAGGCAAATGCCGGCGGACATTAAGAAGAACCAAGAAGTCCATATTCCAGTCAAGGATCTCGTCGCAAATTCATGAGAGAAAGCAATTGCCACAGTCTAAAAAAACCAGAATGGCAAATATTACAATGAGACCTCCTGAACCATTTTTGTTATAATCACGACCACCACCACCACCAAACCTACCTGGCCAAAGAGGATGATGATTCCGAATGCAATTTCCCCAAATGCAACCATCCGTATCAAGCTAATTTGTGATTTGACAGTGACGTAGGATCTATCGCTGCTTTCACTTCTGCCCATATTCTCCACTCCCCGTTTCTTCAATCCTGGTTTAGGATCCGACATTGTGAAGCCGCAGCGGCTAGGATGAATGTAGTGTCTAGTGTGTAGCCCCACGTGCACCGTTGGCGTGACCTTGACCCACGTCAGAACTTTTAGAAAACCTAATGTAAGAATATGCGGACATTATAAACTTTCACAGTTGCCATTCAATTACACTCTAAATTAGGAAAATCTGATGGCTAACCTCCTTGTCGTACACTTTTATTCAGTAACATCAGACGAGGTCAGGCAATGACTTACCGTTTAGCTTAGCTTGCTTGTAGTAACAGCGATAAAGTTTTTGGCCTCCTGGGGTCAATTTCCGGGTCAAATGCGTAAAACAGCTCCACTAACTTTAATAAAACTCGATTACTAATCTCCTATGGAGCTGGAGCTGGAATGTATGGAATGCGAATGGAATGTTGCTGCCGCCTTTCCCCGATATTCCCGCCGTGCATTTTTCATAGTGTCTCATTGTGCTAATTTGCTATATCCGACTCCAATTGGGGTCATTGAGGGTCATTGGCCTAGGAGGGGTCAGCTCACCTTTATTTTTTAGCCAAGAGTAAAAGTTAAAGAATTTTCAAGCTTGCCATAGGTAATTGTATTCACGAAACAAGTCAAAGATGAACCTATCAACTTTTTTAACGACCTGCCATGTTTTACAACTTTTAAACCCAGCGTTGTTTGTGTCACTATCAATTTATTAAAAAATGACGAATGCTAATGCTTGCAGGATGTTTTGAAATGACAGGAATATTGGAAGAGACCATTAGAAGCGAGGTAAAAGGAATTGCCTCAACATTTGACACATTTGACACGTGTCACTCAATCACTTTCGCCTGACCACAAATGACCTACCACAGCCAGAAAATACAACGTGGCATAAAGTAATCGTAACTTTACCTTGTGAAACTTAGGACCTTCTGGTATTTATGTTCCTCCACAGACGGTGAAAGTTGTTGAGGTCATCATAACTCTCCATTTGTATTTTTGTATCGTATCTCAGGAAAATAACTTTCACCCGAATCCATGAAGGCTCCGTGATTACATTTGAATGAATGCCCTTGAGTGGGTGCTAAACAGGACAGACGAACTTTGATGATTAGATTAATGGAAATGGAAGGAGGATCTCAGGGAAAGATCCTGCTCCTTTTGTCCAAATTCTTCGAAAAGTGAAAGCAAGGACAGACAGGTTAACAGGACCGGACATTTGCCAATATTCCAAATATTCGAGTCGTTCGTCCAGTCCTGTTAGCCTTAAAATTACTGTCATCATTCCAGTTCCTCCGGAGGGTATGGAGAAAGCTCGATATTTAAATAAGTAAGGAGTATTGATCAGTCGCTTTTAATTTTGTGCGTTGAAAACACGGGAGTTGGGTTCTTTCAATGTCACCCGGGAATTAACCAACCCGAATCCTCGGTTAATGTAACCCACCTTCAAAATCAAGAATGAATTGAAAATCCATAATTAATCAGCCATACTCATAATTTCCCAGGGTCAAAACACATTTCTAGTCAACTGAGACCACTTTTCCGATGGTGTGCACATTTCGAAACGATGATTACCAGGATTTTTGCAACCCGCAATATTTACTCAAGCTTCCCTTTGTTCTTTGTGCACCAATTTCACGGTATGGTTTCCACAAAAGTCCATCACACCACCGGCGTCCGATCCTGTCCAGAGGCCTTTGGACCGTGGAGGTGGTTGTGATAATTACGTCCTTTGCCCTGCCCGTCCACCTGTACCACTTCCGTCTCCTGTCCACCCTTTTGCAGTTGACATCCGAAATGGAAAGGAAGTTGGTTGACGGATGTCAAACACATCGTATCGTGTAGGGTTGAAAAAAGTGGATCTGTTCTAATTTTAATTCTCGTTGTTTGTTTGAAATGAAGTCGGTGAGGTGAGCAGTATAATTTGGGACAATGAAATCAATCTCCCTCACTCTCCCAATCAAATTGCTTCCTCTTCCTCTTTATTACCCTCCTGCTTCCTAACCTTAATGAGTTTTTGCCCTGAATTTTCATTTTGGATGAACCAGAATGAACATCATAGACCTCTCCATGTAATTCTGTGGAAATCAGAGTTACTCCATTGTCCTTACTTCCCCAAGCCATGATATCCGTTTCTCTATCGTTTTTGCCTAAAATGCTCCTAATATCAATATACCTTGGATCGATGGATCCTAATTCATTATCCCCTCCAAAGTACGCCAATTTCATTCCGCTGGGACAGCGATTCTGTTTTTCAAAAGACAAGGGGGGACAGCGGTGGTGGTGGTGGAGCATAAAGATTGGAAAATCATTAACATCGGTAAACTCATTCTGGACAATGAAGGATACAACTTTGGACACTTCCAGCCTAGAAGTTCCAGGAACACGCTCAGAATTCAAAGCAAAGACAATGATCTGGGAGGATGGACGCGTGCCCGAAGGATAACTTCATTACTTTACTTGGATGTTAGTTTAGTAGCGGTGTGACTGGAAGGACGAGGGTAAAGGGTCCCCTGGGATTCTTAATCGTTGGCCTGCCCCGTTGGAATTCTCCAGCCGAATCCAGGGATCTGAGAAACGGGTCTTTTTCCTGAAGAAGAATTCTGATTGGATTTCGTCGGATGAAATATTATAAAGGGTGGATGAAAGGGGGCATTGAATGGGACAAAGAAGGCGAGTTTAGTTGGGCTCTGTGTATGTGGAGCGTGCCATCCATTGACACAGTGACTGCCTTGGTGGAAATCCGAAATGATATCATCATCCCACCGGATCCGGATCATGGGCTGAGGCTTTTAAGATGATCATCATGCAATTGAGACGTCTTTTCCAGAATTGATGCGATTCCAGTCCTATTCTCATTTCTATCATTCATCTCCAGGAGCCCCCAAGGTGCCAGCGTCCCCCTTTAGAACCGACGGTGGTGGTGGTGGACCAAACTGACTTTCATTGTAATCTCGTTTATTCTTCCTTATGTAATAACCATTCCATGTCTCCTTTTGTAACAATTTTTCCAATTTCGAGATGAATTGAAGAATCGAGAAGTGATGGGATCTCCACTTCTCAATCACGCCAAGCCAAAGACGGTTTTACTTCGCGAAAACAGCTTGGCTTTGGCAAAATTTGTGGATTTCCCCTCACAGTTCCTACTTTTTCTTCTCGAATCCTAAAAAATGCAAGTTTCTCCCCATATTTCCCTCTTCGTACTTTTTTAGTTACTTTGTTAGTTTTCCCAGAAATTGACATTTTGCCAGACTCTTTTCAGAAAAGTTGAAGCTTGGGAATAGAGGTTCGGAGTGTGTGAGGAGGATGAAGGCGTGTTATACAAGTCCAGAAATAAAAGTCATAAAAATCGTTCATGAAAAAATTCGGGGGTTTCGTGCGTTGGCTTTTTTTGGGATTATAGTTTTTTGTTTGCAAAAAACTAAGCAAAAGGATCAGGAAGCGTGTGAGCTTACAGTCCCTGACGAAGTCAGAATCTGTAGAATCTATTCCGTATTTTCAGTTTAAAACTTTGTTTCCGTTTCGATGGAATAAACTAATTTATGCGAGTGATACTCACAGCTGGTGGCGAGATGCTTCCAGGGTGACGTTTTTGGGACTTTGAGGCTTGAAGTTGTCGGGTTGGAAACTCCAAAAGTCAGGGAAAGCCAAAGAAGACGACCACAGTTAGGCAGCGGCGGCGGCGGCGAGTGTGCCACGGTGCTCGGATGGAAAAAATGTTGGAAACTCATGAGAAATCCCCTCAGAAAGTTCTCTCGGATTTCAAGTTAAGTGGAAGGCGTCCCAGTTTGGTTGGAGAACTCTGCAGAGACGGATCCCAGGCTCAGCGATTCCAATCAGCGATCAACTTTCAACCAGTAGTGGACAGTTGGCCGTAAGTGTCGCCGTTGCTTAGTTACCACCGTAGATACCCCTTGAGTGCCCGTCAAATCATCAGTCGAGGCCCAATACGTTACTCCACTTTCTTATTGCTTTCTCAGCTCTCCCCCATAAAATCTTAAGAGGTGAGACCTGGGAGTTCCCTTTTGTCACTTTCGTGTCATTTGGAAACATAAACAGGGACGCCTCCCGAATCGTCTGTTTATCTCAACCCGGGTATATTAGATCTTGGAAAGCAATTTGTCACTCGGATCTTCTTGTAGAAAGGAGGCTGGGGTTCATTATCTTCTTTTGGCTCGTAGCCTGGTGACGAATTCCGGCCTGTCATTGGCTGCATTCTGAACCGGAAACCTCATTAGCGCATAATTAGCCGTGAATGTTCGCCTGTACATTTTAGTTTTTTGGGTTAAAGTCATACTGGGAGTGGGGAAGCTAAGGGAAAACTGCTAAAGTTGGCATGTTTCACTTGAAAAGAACATTTTGTTTGGGAGTGACGTGATTTTAAAGTCCATTTGGGAAGATTTACACATTCCGGAGGACTAGAAAGGAAGCACGCTTCCATGTTTCTTGTACTAAAACAAGCATGGCGTGGCGTGATGTCGTACCTTTTGTGTAGTAGGAAATGGGATAGCGTGAATAAAGGTATTTTACTCTCACCGGTTTAACTTTAAGTGCTTTCGAAACTTAAAAGACAAATGCGAAGATTGGAGTTGAGGAAGAATAGAAAGGAAAGTTCACTGTCTCCTTTCTCCCCATTTGATCTCAGGCGAATTGTTTCTTTCCCCTCAGCTCAAGTGGCACGGAACAATGGCAAATGGCCCCTCAATTTATATTCTCACATTAAATTACTCCGAAAGGAGCCACCGAGCCAAACTTATTGGGAATTGATCTAGTTTCTAGTAATGCTCCAGGCTCAATCTCGTGGAAAAATGCTTGACATGTCCACGTTTCTTCCCAAAAGCATTTGAATCCAGGCCTAATTTACCTACAAAACCTACAAATGAAAACATTTGAAATTGGTTTCAAACTGGGAACTTTCACTTTCCCGATTCCAAAACGTATCAGGTAGTTAAGTTTCCCTTTGTGTAACCGTTGATGAACTTTTGATGGTTAGCTGCTAATTGGAGTTTTAAGTTAATTAACCGAACCCTACTCCCATTCTGGCACTCTTACAAACAAGGTTTGAATTATTGACGGAATTTCGATATGGTTAGGAGAAAACTAACTTGAAACTTTCCCTTTCTCCATCTGAGCCCCTTTCTCCTGCTAACGCCATCATGAAATCTCACATTACTTTCGGAACACGTAAACTTTCTCGAGTTCCTATTGTGCTCACTTGAGCTCATTCCAAACCCATAAAATTTTAAACGGGTAAATTAGGTTCATTAATCCTAAATTACGTACGATTAGGGGATACGTATGTAGGAGCAGCCAGGAGTGGTGTCTCTTGTCTTTGGCTTTGACTTGTTTTGTTCGTGTGTGTCCTTAGGCTCGACTTTCTCTGGGGGAGACAGAGAATGCGCACCGGGGTTTGTCAGTCACCAATTGACATAAACCGGGCCGCAGAAGTAGGAGACAATTATACCTCATTTCCTTGCCAAATTGATTTTATCAGTGAGTCCTCACCAATTTACTACCTCCACCACTTCAACTTCATTTCATCCCGATTTCCCCATGTGTTTGGAATTGAATCCATCGACGACTGAAGCCATCAACGGCCACCAACCACACACGCGATGAAATGGGGATAAGAAAGTGTTTGTAATTCTACCATCGTCGTCTCATAAGTATCTTTTGAAGAGCTTCTTCCAGTCCGAGCTCCAGTCGTGGAACTCCTCCAGGGATTACGGAAAGTAAAAAAGTAAATATTGAAAAGCGAGTCCAGAATTCTTCCCATCTTGTTCCTCCTATAAATAAGTTTCTGTGGATCTGTCTTTTTCCGCTTTGCTGCCGATGAGATTTACCTTCTTTTCAGTTTTCCGCTGAAGAGAAACTCGCCAGTAAAGTGGAAAGGACTGATTCCCTGGGAAGCTAATCACAGCAGAACCACCACCACCAAACAACATAAACCCACCACCAAAGGACCACCCAGTGAAAAAGGAACCACCACCAACTTTCTCCACATTTCTCCAGGCGGGGACTACAATCACACCAACTTTCTGGAAGAAGATCCTCCTGTGTAGTCTTTCCCCACCACAAAAGTCCGTTCTTTTCAACTTTCTTTTCCTGGATTCTTCTCAGCCACCCACGGACGCATCTCGTCATGCATTCGGAATGAACCCATGTATCATCACTTGGAATTTTGGAGGAAAGTGTCGACTGGGAAAATGATATCGCTGGAACTGGAAGAAAAATCAGTTTGAACCCACCACCACCACCTCCACCACCAGCGTCGTGGGATGCGAAGGCTCGAAGAATTTTCATTAAAACTTGTGCAAGAGATTTAAACGAGATTAGTTCTAATTTCTCCGTCCATCTGTTCCTGTCTCCGAGGGAAGAAAACCAACCCGGAATTTAAGCTCCTTAAAGCTCCCAAATCAGTATTAATGATCAGAGGGCAAGCTTAAACAGACTTCGTCTTCTTTTCCAAATACAAAGAAAGTTTCCAATGAATCTTATTTTCACCTCCCTTCATTCTGGCGGAAAAACAAAAGAAGCTTAATTACAGGGAACACCTTCAGTTAATTTACAGTTGGACGCTTCGCAGTTTCCAGTTTACTGAAAACATGTTATTGTTTGCAAAAACTTTAGAAAGTTCAAACTCAACCATGCCTGTAGGACCTCAGTTTAGGTCCATAAGAACCAGAGTTCTGGGATGGAAATTATAATTAGTGTTGACCTTGTTATTTACATAAGTGGAGAAATAAAGTTATAATTGATACTGTAAATTATGGCTCGTGGGATTTTTATTGTTCAGGCTACTAATGCATTCCAGGAAGAAAAGTAGAAGGGTCTCGGACATTCTCCATTGTCTGGACACACGGGGGCAGGGAAGCGAGAATAACGAGAAAGAATGTTGGTGAAAGCGGAGAAGTTTGGCCTGGACTGCCATTATGATAATGGAAACCATCGGGTTTGGTCCGGTGGTGCGGAATTCCGGCTGGTTGATTAGTAAAGGGAGTTCTGTTTGTGATGACTTTGCAAAAGAAGACGATGCCCATCATCATCCCTTTATTTTTCGGGAAATGAGGAAAACAGGCTGTCAATCTAAGACGTTCCTCAAATAGCCCTCATGGAGAAAGTTGATGGATCACATCTCAACACTTTCACCTCATCCTTCCTTATTATCAACACATTCGGACATTCCTACGTTTAGAAAGCACTTCCACCCCCTGGCAGAGGTGATTGATTGGCCCGAGTTTATTCAGGTGTTAATCCCCGGGATTTATCATGCCTGATTTCTAGGGAGTGAACATTGCAATAAAGACGAAGCTTAACCTCGAGCATTAATTTCTTAAACCCCACATGACTTTTAACACATTTGCTATTTATTTCCTTCTACTAAATGGTAAATTGCCAAATATGGAACGCTCTTTTTTGGATATTTGGCCCTGATATATTTTTTTTTAATTTGAGACTAATGGAACTTAAACGTCCTAGTTCGCAATGGAATTTGACGAAAATAGATGACTAAAATAAAAAGGTTACAATGAAAGAAAAGACACGTCTCGGCTCAAGAACAAGGATAATTTCTTGTTAGTTTTCTCATTCCCGTTAGAAATGCTTAGGATAGCATTTGCAATCTTAGGTTTAGTTTGATAAGTACGGAGTTTATGACTCACTTTCAACCCCAATGTTCTTTGTGTCACCCGACAACCCAATATAGAAGATCATCTAAGAAGACCCACTTTGCATCCACTTGATTGTTAACTTTCAAACACGAAGGGTCTCCTCTTTTGTTCTAAATATTATTTCAATCCTGCTTTATGCTTATACAAAATCCACTTGAGTCACCCTCGGCTTTGTTTGATCCTCACATCCTCGACCTTCTTTTTCTACATAACAAAGGTTTTCAACTTTTAACACATTCGAGAAACTATTATAACAAAATAGCGTTTCATCTTCGCACATACTGCAAGGCAAACCCATTTCGAATTATATGTTTCTGATTAAAAGGTAAAGTGTAAAGTCGCATTCTCACTTTAAATGATTTTCCAACCCGTTCTAGCGTGTTATGTGTTGTTACCTCTGGTTTTCTGTTTAATAGGAGCATGATAGCTGCGGCAAATGGAGGAACCGATAAACCATTTCAATGTGACTTGTGTGAGAAGTGTTTCCGGCGTAAAAATTCACTAACTGAACATTTCCTATCTCATTCAAATGGGAAGCCATTCGAGTGCTCCTTCTGCCCAAGTCAATACAAAAACAAAAGATCACTAAAATCCCATTTAAAGGATCACAACAAACCATTAACACGAATCCAAACAACAATTCACAAAACTATTTTTTAAATTGACCTTTGAACCAAGCAGAACTTTACATGAAAATCCAACTTATAGTTGTTTATTCAGACTTCGTTTTGCTGAGGGGGTTTAATAAATTCATCTCATACATTTAAAATTATTAAATTTAAGCTTTCTCAACCTTATTCCATTAAATCCTTCGTAATTCACAACCTGTAGATTCTGCATTATTCTGACAACATCATTGTCAAAATTATAATTTTGTGCAGTTCGCGCATTCGCATTCGCTTCCATTACGACGCTTATGGGAAATGGCGATTATTTTTTTCATATTCAATCTCCCATTATGTTTGCATAGCAATCTCCGAAAAATCTACTAAGCTAGTAGGATATTTTTTTTTAAATTCTTTATTTTTAGTTATTTTTTTAAATGGCGTCATTCGTTCAACCTTTCAGTAGCTTTCACTCTCTCCGGTGGAATATTGCAGGTTCCAATAACTTGCTCATTGTGACTAGTAGTGGTGGTGATGGTGATAACAGTTTCAAAGTTAGTTGAAAAAGGGGTCCTTGACCCTTAGACCTTTGGATCAAACTGTGTTTTCACAAAGTAGGTCGTCAGAGTTCCTTTGCCTTTAACGTACGTTGGACCCCTACACTCGCATTCGTATCCGGAATCCATAAGGAGCTTCGCAGTATCTTCAGTTACCTGCGATTAATTTAAAATAATTGCTTGAAAACATTTTGGAATGTTTTGCACATTCGACTGGAGGTTTGTTTACTTGAATTCTGTTCATGACGCCACAACTGTCCATCCGAGATGCGACATTGACAGTATTCCCCCAAATGTCGTACTGAGGTTTCTGGGCCCCGATGACTCCGGCGACCACAGGCCCATGATTAATTCCTGTAAAGTTTTATAGTCGTTAAAATACAGAACTCTGACCAATAACTTTCATTGAAGCTACTTCCTCCAGCCTTACCTACGCGAAGTTTAAACCTGAAAAAAAAATCGGACAAAATTAATAAGAACTCGGTAATCATTACCAATTAATTAATTACCTTTGAAAGGATTCTTTGTTGATATGATCCAGCATGGTCATTAACGCAATGGCAAAGTCCACAATCACGCTCACGACGCTATGCTCCTGGCGCGTACTCAACTAAAATCGGAAAAACAAGAGTCACTTATTATTAGTTTCTGACCTGAATTTACTTTATCCCAAGTTCCTTTCTTAAAAATTAAATGAAAGTGAGGTTAACCTGCGTCTCCTTTCCAGGATCAAGTCCTGACGCCGCCATGTAGGTACTGCCGATTGTCTTAATTTTTTCTATCCCACTATACTTCGGTTTTAATAAAAGCTGGAGAAAGAACAATGGAATGGAATATTAATTTCCAGGTCCAGGCTTAGGTTAGGTTACCTTATCAAAGTCACATATAATTTCATTGAGGAGTCGGAGGCATTCCAGTCCTTGCTTATTCACATCATTCTCATCGTAGAATTCAATATAGTTTGGGATCGAGGCAAACATGACTGCGATGCAGTTATAACTCTCGTGATACAAGTCTCCCTAAAATGAATTCAAGGCTTTCAATTCATACTTATTGGACCGCATTATGAAAAATATTACAAGCTTTCCACATACTTTAATAGTGAGATTCTGAAGAAATCGGTCAGCGACGTGAGCCGGTAGGATATTTTCTAATAGGATTTTATTGATACCTCTCATCGTCTCCACCTCTTCTTGCTCCACCTGGAATCAGAACAAAATCCGTTGTTTTTAATCCCGAACATGAATGTAAGAATGTACGGGGAAAGTTACCTGCAGTTTGGACTTCCACAGAAAATCTGCTCGTGAGGTTGACTCTGTGTGCCTGTCTGCAATGTGGAGGACACAAATGAGGATTCCAAGGAAGAAGGAAGTCTTCAGTTGGAATGGAATCCCAGGAAACCTAAAGGGTCACCGTCAATGATCATGCGTGATGCTTTATGCAACATTAAAGTGGTCAAGGGTCAACTCATACCCGTCATCGTATTGGTAGTACGAAGAAAAAAAGTCCGTTTCGGCATAGGAGACAAGGAAGACGTGGATGGCCGCGGTGAGTATCATGATAATTAGCTTCAGGAGAAAGTCCACACGTAGAAAAACGCTGACAGCGATCAGCGCTACGACGCAGCTGCAGAGGTAGTACTGAAAACACAAGTAACCCTTACGATTATTACGTTTTTATGGTGAATTGGTGGACATTTTAATTACCGGTACGAATATTAGCTCCGCCTTATCAAATTCTTCTCGGATTCCCAAGTAAAAAGTAACATTGGATTCGGGGTCAAAGTACTCCCGGATCAGCGTCCCGTTCTCAAGGGGTACGGAACTGTTGAATTCCTCTACAATGATTTCACGTGGGTCTGCATCGAGCTGGAAAAACAAGTCAAGGTCAAACTTTTGACACGATCCCATAAACATTTCATGGACTAGGAAATGGTAGGACTCACGAGGGCGATGAGGGATGAGATGCATATGACCGTGGCGGCGAGTAGAAAGAGGATGACTCTCAACCATCTCGTGTTCGTAATGACTGCTGAGGTATGGACCGAACAATTCGGCGGAGGTCGAATGTGAGTGTTGTCATCGTCATCTTCATCATCCCGAGGGATGCAGATGCATCTTGCCTCCCAGCTCAAGTATGCGAAAAGTAGGAGCATGAGGAGTGTTGGGACGGTGGATCCAATGAGTACAACCCACCTGGATACCGTCAGAGCTTCAATGACAGCCATACATAGGTAGAGGAGACTCGCAGCAGCGACATAATAACGGAAATCCGTGTCTGGTAGATTTCGGTATTGCGTTTCCAGACTCCCTTTCCGAAACCAGAGCGTCACCGGGTTCTGGTCCTCGGATGTTAAGCACTGTCTGGGGAAAGAAAAGCCAAAATTAAGTTTCATCCCTTAATCCTGCTCCTCATTTTATTGTTTTCGGTTCGTTGATTTTAATTATTAGGAAAACAAAGGGAGGATGGAATATGAAAAATTCCATCAAGTCCACCAGCGTTGGCAATTTTTTTTTCTATTTCCGTTTCCCTTTTGTCTCGTATCTTTCCTGGAAAAAATGACAAAAGACGTTGGATTCCACTTACTTGCACTCGGTGAAAGTATTTGAGATCCTGGGCAAATTAGATTCGATCATTGAAAGACTCTGAAAAACGAAAGCAAAATTCATAATGAATTTAAGCATATTATGCACAGGGAAATGGATTCCAGAAAATTCCTACCGCTAATCCTATATTTTTGGCCAAACTTGTTTCGGTGATATTTGCAAATGGTTTGTCAGCACCCCAGCATTCGATAGTTTTCGTCATCTTGGATGAAGAACGATTCCGTCCTGCCTGGATCCCAAACTTGGGCTGACCGTTCGTCTTGCCATCCTCTCCAGGCTTGAACCCACCAAGTCCATCCCCATTTGGACTTGGTAAATTAGGATCCCCATTTCTAGGAGACTGAAAGGAGCGGAAATTAGTTTTGGAGGAATACAATGGAAAGTTTTGGTTGTTTATTTGTGGTTCTCTGTTTACCTTCGGTGGGATGATCAAGAACGTTTCAACCTTGTGATCAGCTAAATAATTGTCTCGCAAATGCCCATTACCAACTTCCACATCAAACTTCTCATTCAGGCAGTGGAAGGTTTCCTTTGTAATGTGCACACGCCTGAGAAAGTAATCGAAATTACAACAAATTAATTTGGAGCTTCCAATACAGTACAACGTTCAGCTGCACAATTCTAGCAAAATGTTAAGTTCGTGTAAAAAGTGGTCCAAATAATGCTACTATCCATCAAGCTCGTTTAGGCTTTGATTTTGAAGATTTGATCTCAAGGGACTTAAAGCATAAAATCGCTTCTTCCAGGAGTCTTATTGTATTTTTAAGCAAAGTAGGATTTGAGGACGCTTAGGTATTATGGAGAAGTATAAATGGGAAATGTAATCGACTATAAAAATCCGGTGGTGGTGAGGAGAATAACAAATTCAATTTGGTGTGAACTCGGAATATGTTTTCTCAAGTTACATTCCAGCGTCTCTTCCAGGAGCATAGGGAACTGGAAAGTGGAGGAGCAACAAACACTTTTCCAGTCCAAGGACTATGATTAGAGTAGTTAGCTTGGCGGGTGTTCTACGTCAATCATCCTCAAACCCACCCTCCACACCGACCTGCCCACCGCCATCCACCACCACACCTAAACCACCGCCCAAACCTAACC
>JAQIWD010000112.1:0-34300 GCA_034694825.1 Anurida granaria
CGTCTGGATTTCCACCTGTATTTTGCCAAAAACCTAAAAAACATACACCCTACTTCGCTCTGCGTTCCCTAGAAAGACGCCGTTTAGGTAATTCTATTCGAAATTCTACAACAATTTCCGAAATGAGCAGGTAAAATGAAATGATAATGAGCAAGTTATATTAGTAGTACCCTGGTAAAATCCCGTTTTGTAACCGAGTCAATCCACATTTCCATAAAACTTGTTGAAAATTGCGATTTTTTGAGAATCAAATTTCAATTTAACATCTGGGGAATTTCTAAAGTGATCAAGGGGTCTGAGGTCCTTAAGTTCTATTTTTTTGCATTCCAAAATGCTTAAACTTCTTTCAGCAACTTTGAATCAAAGTATAACTTCTGAGAAGCCACCTCTCCAAAGCGTAAAATTCCAATCACGTGTTTATAGCTCCGCTTCCTCTCTTTTGTTACTAATTAATCTTTGTTTAATCTTTGTTTCTTTAAAATGAGGTACTTGGCCCAAAGTGTTAAACTTCCAGCCCCTCTCCTGAGTTTGTCGTTGTTGAGAGATCCAAGTGTTGTTTATTTGGTGGTGATGGTGGGTCTTATCCGGTAAGATTGGAATAGGAAAGGGTTGAGTGTACTCTCTGTCTCTGGGTCTTTTAGTATTATAGAAGGCAGGAAGGAAGGCTGTATCCCATGCTCCTTCTGCCAGAGTATTAAAGTTTACAGTTAGGAAGGGAGCATTGAATGGTTTGGAGTGCAGAGACCCGTTGGTTTCCTATGTATTCTTTCTGATAGGACGACGACGGGAGGAGGCGTCCTTGCTAAAGGCCAAGCTATGCCTGAGCTATGCTCCACAAGCATCCGTATACTGTGAGAAGTAACGGGATCTCGGTCATTCACCTCCTCCATTAACATCTACTCCTCCGTTGCCAAACTTGACTTGGTTCTCCTTGTGCCCTTCTCTCTTGGCCCGAATTTATGCTACGACTCAAAAAGTTCAAAACAATCCTCCTTCCTGTCAATATAACTCATCATGCAATTAAGTAATTTCCACCACTACCATTTGTAAATTTTTGTAAAAATCCTGACTTTCTCCGGGATTTTCCAGAGTTCCCAAGCCCTGTTGGCAACAGGGAGGAGAGGGCGATCGATAATGACATAACTCAACGTATGGTTTGGCCCACACAACTTTTCCACATGGTCCCAGGGTTATTGTCCTCTCGCTCTCGCCTTCTTTCTCCACAAACTTACTCACTCGTACAGCTATGGATGGGAACTCCCTGGGTGCCACCACCTCGGGCCCATGCCCTACCCCACCTGAACCCACCCACAAACCGTGTACTCTATGCAGGGCGACGAAAGGTCAAGGAAGGGTCACGCTTACCTCGAATAGTACTCGGCATCCTAGCTTCATCCTTCCATGAAAATCCTCACTGTAACTGATAAAACTGACTGGGCATACGCACAGTAGTTGTAAAGTTGAGTCACCGCTGAGACAATTCCGACTGACGCGCACTCAAGGGAGGGGGTTCCATGAAGGGTCCACTAAGGTCAATTCCAGGACACTGCTCAAGGTCGAAAGGATACCAGCTAGAGACTTTTGACGAGAAGAACACGACGGACGGGATCCAGGACGTGTATGATGCTGATGGTAAGGGCAGGAAAGAAAAAGAGTCCCGAAATGACTGCGTGTGAACTGACTCAAGGAGGAAAGGAGTATTGAACTCGGATGAGCCAAAACCGAGAGACTCCACCAGTAAGTGCTTTTGCTTATGGGGAACCTAACTGTATTCTCATAAAAACGAAATCTAACATTACTAAACAACCACCAGCGCCAGTATGAATCCCTCAACCTACCACCACCACTGACTCTCTTCCGCCTTTGGACAAACGTTTGGTGATGATGGGGATGCGAAATTGAAGGTCCCTTTTGAAGATTCCGTCGGTAGTCAGAACACCATTAGGATGAAACACCGGGCGCTACTGACCCTGTCCTATCAAGCCCTTTTGCAATTGGTAGTGGGAATTTGGCCTTTGGCGAAAATTGAGCCCTCATACAAACCTGACGCAACAATGGCAATGAGCCAAGGAATGGCACTGGATGGTCAATGAATGTCAGGGACCCAGGTCCGGCTCCACTTGACACTTCGACGGAACCATCATCATAAAGTGTCCGATTCCTGATAGTCTGAGTGTCAATTCAGCGGAATGGACTTGTTTAATATGAGGCATTGAACCTTTACTGGTAGCATAATAAGATTCTGGAAATAACTATTTGAAACGGTTGAAGACTCTCTAATGTCCGCGCTTAATCGGACTTGAACTTTTATTATGGATCCTAATTATCAACAATTAAAACGATTTAGTGCTGTTAATCCACTGGTTTAGTCAATTCTCACACCGCACAACTTCTACTCACTCTAATAATAAAATCCCAAGTTTATTCAACAGGGAAATTAAAAGTGACATTACAGAAAAGAAGCGCAAAATCTTCAAAGGGAAAAAACTAGTTCAGTAAAAACATCATTGTTTGTGAATTCAAATTTTACTGGTCGGCTGTTCAATTCATCTAAATTCAATTTTTTTAAACGCTCAAGAAAAATATTTCTTTTTGTATAAAATTAATGCAGAGTCGAAATTTTCAGTTTTTTTCGCATACGCTTTTGTGTGAAAATTTTCCCATTGCCTTCTGCTTCTCCCCAACCGCACGCTATTTCCCGTAAGTAAATTTTTATTGGAGCCATTGTTCCAGTGCCGTTTTCCATTGTCTGTTGTTTGCATCTTCCCACGCTAAAAGCTTCACTATAGTTTCCCAAGTGCCAATCCCTCTCGGATTCAGGACAACTGGAGCTGAGGACCTCTTAATTTCCAGAAACCTGAGAATCCAGTCGAGTGCTGGCTGTCGTCATTGTCAACCTCATCACCCGGGAGAAGATGCAATGAAATAAATGTGATCCTATCTGGACATTAGTGGGGGAAAGAGGTTCTTTTACTGAAGGAAAAGGCGCATGCGATCCCTGTCCCACCCTTTCAGATTTTATTGATCAATAATCCCTGTCTCTTTTTCAACTGCTTTCTCTAAATTCAACAAGTACACAGTTACTTGGTATTTAACAATTGGCTGAGTTAAAATAATCAGAATTACAATTAGCTTGTTAGGAATTGCACACCGCCAAGGTTGATATCAATTCCAAGCAAAGGGTGGACACTTGGGCATCTTAACCTAAGGGAAACTGGAATCAAATCCATCTGTACCCAACGTAGTTTATTTGAATCGGGATTACAATTTATCTCAATCTATCACTACTGCTTCCGGCTTACAGAAAAACTTCCAACAAAACAATTTATTCAAGTTGACAAGAAATGAAGCCGTGACGCAAACTTTCTCCGTTAAAAATCCAATTTTGGTCTTCAACCTGTCATCACAAAAGGCGTGTGTTGCCAATTCCCGTACTTCCTGTGATACTCTAACATATTCAATCACAAAATTCTCCAGATTTAGATTATAAACGCTTCCAGCAGGTAACAAAAGGGTCGGTTTCACCCAGAATGAAATCTATCAGTGGATTCAGGAAATGTTGACCTGACTGCTTTTTTTTTAATTTCAGGATGGGTTGCAGTAATAGTCACCTCCGACCCATCTTCCGCCGATGTCGCCGTCGGAGGTCAAAGAAGGAAGAGGCAAGCATAACCCCAAAGGGAGAATTAATCGAACGGAATGGATCTCAGGACCTTCTTCAAGGTGTCCAACTCCTTGGTGCTTCCCTCCGAAATAGTCATCCGACGACAATGACGACGACCCTTACCACAATCAAGTCAACAATTGATGATCCGCCCACAACGGATTCATCTGCCTTTTGTGTTCCACTACTAGCACAGTCGTAAGCCTCCTCCCATTCATTCCCCATCAGTCCCCAATAGGCATAACAAAAGAGAAATATAAAGGGGATAAGTAAATATTAATCCTCAACATTATATGATGAGCTGAGCTTTTGATTTAATTTGATTCATTCATTCATTCTACAGAGAAGCAAGTTCGAGTCAACTTGATTTCTTCACAATGTTGGATCAAAAAATTGAAGAAGTACGGAAAATTGGAAATTTCGAATCATATCAATTTCTGCTAAATCTTATAATTTTACCTCTGCCATGTATTTCCAGGGTCCTGATTATGATTCTGATGATGAACGGGAAAAGTGTAAGCAACGTCCGAGTTTACCCACATTACGCTTAGGCTCCGGTACTGCAAGTGAGCGGAAACCCATGCTCTCTACATTCAAGTACACATCCAAGGAAAGTCATCTTAAATTTACTAATTGGAATTGGGATGAAGAGGGTGACTAGGAGGTTTTAAGGACCGTTGAAGGCTCCCCCCGTTTCAGGCCTTGGATTAACTCTGACTTTAACTCAAATCAAGTTATTTCTTTATTAATTAAGTAATTGAGGCATCAAAATACTTTTGTACAGAAAACAATTACTTACTTAAACTGATACTACCATGTATGAAGGAATGGGAAGCCAAGTTTTGTTCAAGTGGTTGTCAGTGGACTACAACACCCTCTGTGGAATGGACAATTCAAACGCTTTCAAGACTGATAAATCCAAAATCAACTGCTAAAAACAATTAATCATGAAGTATACAGAGTAGGTGGAACTTAAAACTAAACTCCAATTCATGACAATTACAATAAAAATCTTTTATCATTCTTCCGAAAGGTGCTCGTGTGCAGTTTAATCGACAGAACAGAAGCACTTCCAGAAAAATAATAATTTCAGTTCGTTTTCATTGAATTTTGATTGAATTTCAAGTTTCAATTATATCGCATTGCAATTTATGCGATTTTTAAAGAAGCAATGCTGCTCAGAGGTCAATGATTCATGTTCATTCGTAATTGTTATGAATGGACTCTTCCAGTTATGAGTCACGTTTGTTTACAACAAGTCCCGTTAGTTTTACGACAGACGGACAGGCGCAGACATGTCTGGGGAGTGGCAGACTGACTGGCGCCATTCATTCATTGAAACGTGATTCAAGAAACCGCCGAATTTCAAATCGATGACATAAATCCATTTCAAAATAAAACTGGTTTTCATAAGTGAATTACGTTTTATTAGTTTAAATTTAAGTAATTGGCATTCTAATTTGTAATACGCTTTGTAATACTTCCACTGGTATCTTGGTTTGGGCGAGGAGTGCCCTGGTTTGTATCATCTACAATTGTAAGATGTAAGACGTCAAAGTTCACTCGAGGAGCAGACGCACATCAAGAATTCTTAAAATTGGAAACTAGTGATCGTATTGAGGAGAAGAGAGAAGGAAGATTTATCATCTAATTAATAGATCAAGGTAATTAACAAATAAATACTTGATTAATTATGAGGAATAGAGTATAGGTAATTAATTGTATTCATTTGGAAGATAGCTGTTTGGCCAGTTCCGTATACTTGATGAATTTGGAAGTAGGAGAGTCAGAAGGGACTTCGTCCTTGGGTGCGGGCGTTGGGCTCTTTTCCTGGACAAAGTGCATCTTGGCCAAGTGGTGACGGTAGGCTCCTTTTGACAGGAAAGGGGTTTCACAAAATGTGCACTTGAAAACGTTCTCACCGTCATTCAATGACCAGTTGAGGCCGAGGAGTGAGCTTGGGTCAACGCCTATCAAAAAATTCATAAGATTATGGTGAGTTATCTTATAAGTCATAAAAGGTCGTTCTTGGCTAGAGTGTATGCTTAGTTCTTGGTGGCGTTAAGTGTGTAAAAGGATTAATTTTGCAATATTTACCAGGTGACGACTGGGGGTTCGAGGATGAGTTGCTCGTGGGGCGTGATGCTGACGAGGATGTCACCGGTGGAGTGTTCTCCGTTTTATCACATAACTGCTGGAGTGCTGCAAGTGGGTGGTGGGAATTATGCTGTTGGTTATGTTGGAAATGATTTGAGGGTGAAGCCTTTCCATCCTGGTGTGACCCCGACCCACCACCCCCGATTGACTCAAACATGGAGCTTAGGGCTGAGAGACTGTTCGACTTCCCTTTGCTACTCTTCAAATCCTTTTCAAGGTCAGAATCCGTCTCCATCTTTTCCTCCCTCTCATCCCTATCCTTCCGGGATCGCTTCTCATGGTGATGATTTCCTGATTTGTTGCCTTCGTAGGGAGGAGCTGTAGGAGGGGTCGACGGGGTTGGAGCTTTCATTTCATCCGATTTCTCAGAGGAGACGCTCCGAGGTCGAGAATGTGAGAATTTAGGAGGAATCGGAAGCATACTGGGGTCAACAAGCGGTTTCGTGTAGTCCACGGATTCGTCAATTCCCAATCGTTTCAAAATACTGTAAGAAAATTACATAAAGTATCAGGACTGTAAGATAAACCATGTTTAATAATTATTCAGATATTTGTGTGTGTGTTTTACCTAGTACCGACAGGAGGTGAGATTGCATGAGCTGAATTATTGCTGTTACTCTTTGACCTGTAGTCGAAGGATTTCTCGATCATTTTCTCAATTGCATTGAGGACAGAGGAAGCTTCCTTCTTTTCTTCCTTTACTACCACGCCACCACCGCCACCGCTGCTGAGGTTGAGATCTTGGGAAGCAGACTCGAATTCACGCTCACGTTTTGGTGACCTCTTCTGGGTCGTCAATGAGATCGGGCCGGCACCTTTTTCTCGCTCACAGAGACGGAGGTGATCCACAAAGGCCGGTGCAGGGATCTTCTCTGAACATTTCTCACAAGTGATCCGGATTTCTTTCTTCATTTCCGAATTTGCCCTTTCCAGTTCCAGTAGTTTCCGGACAGGTAAACTCTTCTTTCGCTTCTCCCGTGATTGCCGTCGCCGAGATCCGGATTCAGTAATGGAGCGCATAATGTGCTCTTTGTAATGGGAATTTTTCACCATATGATTTGACAGTTCCTTCAGACTTGAAAAGGCCTACGAAGAAACAATGGGAATGAAACTATTACATTTTGGGTACGATTTCCATAGTTTTAAATTAAAATATAGGTTGGGCTTACCTGATCGCAGACTTTACAGGTCAGGACAGCGCTAACATGGGAATTTGGGGATGAGGATTTGTCTTCAGACGACCTCCATGAGATCAGTTGTTCCTGGGATATGATGTTGGTGTAGTGCTGGGTCTGCTGCATGTGGGACGTCATTTCCGCCAACGTCCGGAAACTCTGCCCACACCACATGCACTTGAGGATCTGACGTGTCTGCTCGGCTCCTTTCCCCAGCCATACATCTTGACCTCTGACTAGCTTCCGCGGCAGTTGAACTGTTTCTATCACGGGCAAAAAAGTAGCATTTAGTAAACTCGTTTCAGATGCACATCTTCTATCGGAGTGGATAATGAAAGCGGATTCTCACCTTTGAGGAGAGCCGATGAGTCACTCGGTGAGGAAGATGGCTTGGGATGACTAATCGACATGGATGGTGGATGTGCTGGGGCTTGTCCTTGACTCTGCCCCTGCCCGCCGCCGGCCTTTGGTGATGGCAAGTTGACCAATGGTGGTCCGTGATTAGCTTCCTTCATGTGAGCACTCAGAGCTAGGAGTGATGGAAAGGTAAGACGGCAGCAGACACACCGGAGCACATCCTTTGTCCCACAGGAGCTTTGGGCCAACCATTGTGCCTGCCATGAAGAGCTCGAACCACCTGAATTATGAAACAAAGAAATTAGTTCTCCTACCAATCACCTAAATCATATCTCTTGTCTTTAATTTATTTTTTGCCAATTCCAGGATAAGGACACATGTCAACGTACTTCGACCTGATGAGCCCTTCGTCTCACTCTGTCCAACTCGACTCAGTTCGGACATCTTCTCGAGTGCCTTTGAAGTCATGTCCTGTGAGGTTCCATTCCAGAGTCCACCACCTCTTCGTTCTGAGGACCATTTGGGAACTTTCTTGGGAGGTGGAGTTCCTTCCTTCTTGTGTGTCATGGAGAGGGGTCGGGTCGAGAGGTCGAGCGGACACTCCCCGCCTGGATTTCCTGAACCTCCCCCTCCTCTCCTTTGGCTAAAGTCCAGAATGGATCCATTCGTCGGCACTGGACTAGGAGTCTTGAAGGGTCTGGAAAATAAACGGTAAATGCTGCATTGTTTTATTTCCGAATTTGCTGATTTATTTCAGGCTTACGAAGGTGAGTGGGAATCCCTGGACTCTGAGCCACCGCGACTCCGACTAGGGGAATCCTCAGATTCGCTCGTCTTCTGTTCATCATCTGACGAATTCTCATCTGAGGAGTCAGCAGCATTGACCGAGTTGGCCTTGACACTTGTGGATGATGACGTCGGGAGTCCGAGGGCTCCTGCCTCTTTGGCTTTCCTCAGAGCTGCTAAATTTTCCAGCTCCCCTGCAATTCAAGTCAAAAAGTGTTTTCATGAGCATTTTTCTTTTGAAACGGAAATGCCGTGAACTCTGCGCCTAGTCGAATTCATTAAGGAGCAGCCTGTGACTGATGCTTGACGGAAGGAGGAAAAGGAGAAGAGATGGGACGTGGGAGGAGGTATGTGCTGAGATTGAGGTGACGCTTATAAAAATCTGAAGTTGATTCTTTGAAAGATCGTTTGGTCGTGATGATGGAAAAGAAGAAAAAAGGACAAAGGGAAGAAGAAGGAGAGGAAAGAAGAAGACAAAGTTCTGATGATGAGATTCTCCTCACGACCCGAACGTAGTTGCTGACCTCAACACCTCATCACTCCCCGTATTAATTACTTGTTCAAATTGAGCTGGACTGATTTCACTGGATCATTTCCTGGGGACTTGTCAGGAGGACATTGGATGAGGACACACACTCATAAGCCAGAGCATGTCTTGCGAATAAATTCAAGTGCTCAAAGCGAAAGAAAGTGGAAGGAAAGGACTCTGAACGTGATTGAAACAAAGGGAAGGAACCCAGCCATGGTCTCCCATCTGATTTCCCATTTGTGACGGTTTCTCTTTGCCGAACTGGCAGGTAATTTGAAGGGGAGGGGGGGGGGGGTTCCTCTGAGGTGTGACAAGGCTCTCATTACACTTTTTTCTCTGATTAAGATCTAAAAGAAGAACCCTAAGCATCCTATCTTCAATCCTGGCAGAGGAAGGAAGCCATAGCGCACATCCCCAGACATCTTCATAATCCACAACACATGTAATGCTGGGAACAACGCAACAGAACTGAAGGAACATAAGTCACTTTTTCAGGTTACGATGCTCTTGCTCACCTTTTCTTCCAAAAGTCCGAGAAATCATTCAACAACCATCAAACATCGTGTTCCGAGGGTTTTCCGAAACAATTGTCAAGAAAATGCAGCATAATTTTTCATTGAGGGATGTCAATAATAAATGAATGCTGGAGAACCCTTCGTAGTTTTCATCCCCAAAATCCCGGGCGCTCGGAGAAATGGTGAGGGACTCAAGGGCTCCAGCTGAGGTATTCATTAGTACTCGAAAACACTTTAATTTATCACCGAACAGGAGACATTTGAGGTAAACCTTCATCATTTCATTCCTAGTGCCCAGCGTCCGTGACCCTCATCATCGTCATCATCACAAATCCTGGATTGACGTGAGGCAATATGGTGGCCCATCAGGGACGACCACTATGGCGGCGGCGACCGTTTGGACCAGCACAAATTTCCAAAAAGTTAGTTAGCCATTCAGTACCAAGACGGACGCTGGGGTAAGGATTAAAGGCGGATTTTGGATAATGGACTCGAAGCCTTATGTCTTGGGGGAGTTGAAAGGACGCTTCAGGAACGGGGAAAAGAAGGAAGGAAAAACCAGAAATTTATCGTCAAGTTCGGCGTGATTCGTGAAATTGTAATAAATCGTCACGGCGAAGCATTTTTCTGAGAGACTGAGAGATTTGTAGCCAGACCCTCCCTTCAGATGCTGAGACTTTGAGAATTTTGAGATTTATGTTTGACGAGTCTTTGAGATTTATGTGACAAACGAATGCTCCCCACCCACCCCCGTACATACTTTATGAGCCCTATAACTCATACTCACCTTCCTCCTTCTTAAGCCAACCAAAACCTCCCAAATAATAATTGAGAATTGGAGTCCAAAAATGAAGCCTCTCATCCCACTTGCTTGCTTCCCTTGCAAACAATCAACATTCATCAATAATAACTCATTACCAGGATGATGCTTCTGGACAATCTAACCTTAATTAACGGAATGACCCCTACATTCTGGACCAATCAGCTTCAACCACCTTGGGCCACCATAATACACTGCGCCAGTGGCAAGGTGTATGCCACCAAGGTCCCACCGCCGCCCCTTGCCCTTCCACCTTCCCCCATCAACCCAATTCACTAAAAGCGCTCCACGACTTAAAGTTCTGCTAGATCCCTCCCTCCAAGTTACTTAGGGCGCTTCTTAACCCAAGCTTTCGCTGCTCCTCATTCCAATCTCTCTCCAAAAACTCGGCACTTTTCCCTCATAATTTACTGCACGTATAAATCTTGGTGAATAAAGTCTGTTGCCTATAAATCACGGGTCATTTCCTGTCTCCTTCAAAGGAAAATCCGTCCAAAACAATCTCATGTTCACCAGTACAAGAACTTAACCCTAACGAACAGAGTGGAGACGAAAGGACGCGGGGGAAAGTCAAGAAAGGAAGTGAAAGTAGAAGCCAAAAGTTTGTTCCGAGACAAAATGGTGACATTGCAGAGTGTACAACATTTCCAAACTCCATGCGTGTCGGGCTTGACCTCTACCTGACCTGTCACGTCCTCCTCCCCACACCCCTCAAGTGTAATTAGTGGGAATGGACAGGATCCTGATTGGGTAGCGCGGCGTCACCGCATAATCCACCTACCTACGTGACTACCTTCCTTGCCTTGTCCACTTCAAATTTATGTCAGAAATTCAAGTTTTTACAGGAAACTTGACGCTTTGCGGGGATGATGATGAGCCAAGAAAGTCCCATTAGCTACGATTATTGAAGATGGAGGGATAAGATTGGGGAAAGAGTTATTGATTGATGCGGTGGAAGTGGTGGGGAGGATTCAGGATTGTCTGATCTGTCCAAAAAAAAGACTTCCCAAAGACGCTCCCCACCATGACGTGGTGATTGACAAAGTTTGGTTGAGGGAAGGACGCGGACGTTCGGGATTTTTTGGGGCTGTTGGGAGTGACGAAGGTTTGGCATTGGCTCTTGTCTCCACCACCACCGTAACTACAAACTACGACCAAACTGCTCCTACCAGTATATACTGCTGGCACTGGCTGGCCCTGGCCCTAACCCTAGCTGTATGCTGGTGGTGGTGGGTTGATGGGAAAAGGACGCTGGGGCTTTTTGGAAGTTGGAACTGTTGCGAAGAGAATGTGTAGGAACCCAACTAACCATCAGTCCTGTCACCATAAATTTTCGGGTTTTGAGTCTGCCGAGTCTGCCATTCATCAACGGGGCGACTCTGAAGGCATCAGACGTTTCCAAAATATATAATTCTTACCGTTTCTGACAATCTTAATGGCTCAAATGTTCTTTTTTGCCTCTCCACTATTCCATTTATAAAGTATAGTCATCCTTAGGATCCTTTATTACTTTGGGTAATGTGAATGGGGCAGGGCAACTCCCCTTGTACTCTCCTGCCAATGACTCTCCGTCACGAACTTATCAATGCAAAGGCTCTCCCCTGTCACTTGGACTCATCAGTACATCTCCAAGGATCCCCGGCTTGGATCCATTGGAAAGACAATGACAATACTCAACATCCTTCCCCATATTCCTTTGTCTCCTTTTGCTATTAAACAACGACACTGAAAATGTGTAACAAATACTTGCAAAACGAAAGGAAGACGCTGCTGGGGTTCATCAATAGGATTTATGATCTCACCCTCCCTTCCTCATCTAATCCATCGCATGCCAACCTGAATTCACACTCTGCAACCTACGCATCTTATTAACTTTTATTATAAACGCTAAAAGGGAGACCCAGTTTCATCTCTCGGGTTATACAATCACGTTATGTCCGTCTGCTCAATTTATTTGTGGCACTATGTTCCTTCGTGAAATGATAGGGAGAAAATTGACCTTTATAAAAATCAAAGCGTCTGAAATTTTTTTAGAATTTGGGAAACACAACTTTTTGTACAGGTATAAAATTTGATAATTCTTATGAAATTTTGAGCGGTGAATTGAAAGAAATAGTACGTTTGAAGTAAGGTCAAAGATCACAAGCCACTTTACTATTTTCACTAATAACCCGAGAGGTGAGTTTGGCAAGAACTTTCTCCGCGTCCGGGGTTCATTTTCCGTTTGTCATTTATCCCATTTTCTCCCTTTCATCTCGCCCTTTCTCTCCTACTGGGATCCGGAATAGGCTCGTTTGAATTGGCGGATTTAGATTATAGCTACACAGGATCTTTGGAGAATATGAGATGAGGTTTATTTTTAAGGTGGAAGTGGAGTAATGAAAAGTGGCGTCTTTTTCGTCGTCAATGATATATAATTCGAACCACATGTCAACGATTAATCTCCAGTTATTTTAAGAAGCAGATTGATGCCTTCACTCTATTCCACATTCCTACAAGTCAAGGAAACACGGCGTCAGCTCCGTACAAACTTTCCACTTCCACATTCTCACATACGCCACCAGTCGTCTCCGTCACTCAAAGACAAAATACTGGGCCACCTCCCCGGATGCCACCAGTCCTCAACCAATCAAATCCCTCCGACCCGGACAAATTACAAATGGTCACCATCCCTAGTTGTCCCCCTCAACCGAAACAAGTTAAGAGGGTCAAGTCCCCAATGACCAATTTGACCAGGTCCAGCTTCCTTTCTGCCCCTGCCCGGGTGGAGGAGCGAACGAGAGCAAGGAAGCTGCAGCAGCGGACTTGATGAGGTTGGGAGTGCCCTTGGGAAGAAGGGTACTGAATGATCTCATATGGAGACAAGGGGACTCTTTGATTGATGGTTTGACGCATCAAGTTCAAAACAATGAAAAGTCCAAGTCACTCCTCCTTTTGGACTGAAGGACTCTCTCTGCGCATTCTTTTGTTTGCTCCTGAAGTACACATCATCCATCCATCCATCCATCCGGTGGTAGCCGTCGTAGTTAGGTTCTCTTCTTCGATCTTTGGAGACGCGCCGTTAAATGCTCAGGAGGGTAATCAATCAATATTTCATTTTCTGACTGTGAGAATATTTTCAGGGAGGAAGTTCTTAGTGGTTGAGGAGGTTCCTTCTGATCTTTTAATTCCCTTCTCCTTTCTAGGATTATTTAGCAACAAACGATCTTCAACACCTAATCCTCTCACATCATCATCATACACCTTCATTTCCTTCCAGGGTATCTCAGACCTCCTTAACCCCACCACCACTACCACCCTCCCTTCATCCCTGAAGATCTCCAGAACTAAAGACAAAGACACATGTTGATGACACGGGAAGGGATCAAGATCAAGACGCTCCGCCAACTCCTTGCCAAAAATTACAAGATACCCACCCTTTCCTCATTGTTCTTTGGTGGAGGTTGGGTGGAGATGAGCTTCCAGCCTCATGACATGGCTCTCCCCAAATGCCCGAATGCTAATGGATATTGGAGAAGAGCATTTGGGGGACAAAACTCAGAGACACACTGGGGAATAATGATATTGAATGAGGGAAAAAGGGAAATAGAGTCCACCTGGGTAATAAATCAGGGGACAAAAGGTACGGCTGACCCATCATGCCTCAAACTGAACAAGAATTGAGTGATTGATAGCTGCCATTACATGTGACACTCCGAGTTTCTGACTCCTCGGATCGTTCTCCCCCTTTACTCGTCCTGGCCATGGAGTTGGGCGACCGTACATAGCATTTCGTAGTTCTCATGTGGAAAACGCTTACGAACCTTACGGAAACGCACCCCTTTGTACATATTTACCCCTCCCCCGACGTCCTCCTCCTTCATCTTACACTGGGAAGGAAGAAGACAAGACACTCTGTCCAACAAGTGGGCAAAAAGTGGCTCGTTCCCTGAGGTCACATGAGTCGGACCAAAGGAGAAAGTCCTCTCATCATTTTTTTTGGGCTTTCCCTGATCCTTGCCCTGCCTTCGTGGCTTTCAAGGAGAAAGGTGCTGAAGTGAAAGTGCGTAGATTTTTTGTTGAACTGGCAAACTGGTGGAAGGGCATGGCGTTTCGTTTTCTAGCTCATGACTACAGTTTTAGAGGAGGAGAGGCCTGGCCCTAGCCTGAGCCTTTGCGTTGGTTAGAACTGGAGAAGAAAGGATGGAGAAAGACGTTTTGGACGTAGACGTGTGAGTGAGGCAGAAATCGATAGAGTTTGATGGCTGGCAACGTCCTCCTGAGTCCGTGACGGAGGCCTGAGATGGGTCGATATTTTTTGACTGACATGAGCAAGACCTTAACGTGGCAACAGTGGCGCTGGGCCACGAATCGATGACACAATGAGTGACAACTTCCAACTTCTTCTCAAAGCCGTCGACCGGAGTTCGTCTACTTCCATCCACTTTCTCCTTCCTAAACCACCACCGCCAATGAATCCAGCATTCCTAAACCTCCAGAACTGTTAGCTGGGCTACACACATTCACTCCATTGTCACTCCCTCCTGTCCCTCTAAACCTTTCTCCGTCTGAAGCTTTAATTATCATACAAATGGACCCCGCCATTTGGCCCCACCCCATCCACTTCCACTTTGTTCCTCAAACTATAACCTCCCAATACCAAATCCACTTCGGGTTAACCTCGGATCCGGACTAATTAATCAGCAAGGTAGCATGGCCAACTTTCACCAACTTTCTCCGGTGCCTATTTTTGGATATTTCCCCGGCGGCGTAGGAATGAATCCCCAAAACCTATCAATCACAATTGCGGTTCGCCGTTCGCCAGGTGAGAAAATGGCTCCCCTCTCCTGATTGGCTCATTGGCTCGAGATTTCTGGAGAGATCTTAATGAGGGATTAATTAGAGTGGATAAGATTCAGTTTTATCAACTCCGAGTTGATTTCAGCCTAAATTCGAGCTAGCAGCGGTGATGGTGGTAATACTATGACCAAAAGGCTTAGATCTTTCAGAGAAGGAAAGTGGGGATCGGCGGGATCTGGTGGGTTAGGGCGGGGGAATGAGGAGAGCAGCTCGTAAAGGGTGGCTCACCCCTTTTCATTTTTATGACGGCTGTCTCTCATGCCATCATAAATTTTGAGGGTTTGAGAACATTACGTCTTCTTTTTTTGGTACTTGCCTTCTTTCCGTAACTTAACATTAAGTTGGTTCCTTTTGGAGTCTCCCGTAATGTATTACTATGGAGGAAGTGGCAGCAGTACTGGGGGACTGGGCAGAGCGACTCTGGATCCTAGAATACTAGAAACAAGAAGGGTTCCATTTCCCTTGGCCAGCAGAATCCTAAATCCTATTTCTGAATCATAATTCCACAAGTCCAGGGGAATAATGGACAGGGACCCACTCACCATGGAGATCCAACATAACTCACTCCCTTCCTTGACATTTCTAATTGCTTCACATTTGCATTTAACAGCAGGTCTGGAGGAGCGGTAGGGTTAGGGGGGATAAGGGAGAGTTACATCCGGTCATGACCTCCCCAGTACCTTGTCATGAACCTCTACAACCTCATGGATGTCCAATCCTCCCACATCCCCTGACACGAAAACCTTGTCCCGCTGGACAGTTTAGTAGATTTGATGACGTTCAAAAAATCAAACAAAGGGAAAAGGACTTTCTTTCCCACACTTTCTCCTCGTTTCTATTCCAAAGCTAAGTGAGTTGTCTTAAAAATGTGGGGCCATGGCATGGGGTCTCGGTACAAAAACTTTGTCCGATAACCAGGCGTTTCTTTTACCTCAGCCTCAGCAGAGCATCAACAGCTTTCTCCATAAGGGCGGCCTAAATCCGGATGTTTTGGACGCAATAATAACCCTGCGTGATTCACCAAACTTTCTGGAAGGGAAGCGCCCTATTTCCCATTATCCCACGTGCTTCCCTAGTTCCTTATTCTTATTGTTCTAAACAGCCTGGATTCCGATGCTCTGCTCCTCCAAATTCCCTACGCTCGAAACGTGCTCACTTTCAGTTCCAGTTTGGAAGAATTGGGGACTGGAGCCTGTTGGTGATGAACTGATGTTGATTTTGAAATGGTTGAAATTAATATTTGAGCTGAATTAAAAGGGCCTTCATTCTACTAGGAGTTTGGTGGTGGTAGTGTAAGTTGGGAAATGGAAAAGAAACAAAAGGGCCCTGGAAGAAAGTGTCCGTCAAGACCAGAGCCAACTTTTTCAACTACCCTGACATGTGTCAGTCACAGACTCTAAAATTCTAATTCGTACTAACAAAGAAGATGAAGGAGGAGGAAGGGATTTCAAGGCGTCTAAGGATACTAGTGGTGATGGTAGAAATTAAGGGACTTACATTTCATACGTTTAGGACAGTCTTGCTTCCGACGCGGCATGTTGATAATGGCGGAGAAAGTCTCCTGCCTTTCTCCCTGGAGAAAGCCAGGCGATGAGAGGTTGAAACAATGGATTGAGACAATAGGAGTCGCTTTTAGGTCGCTGCCACTGGGATTCAGATCTCTGGACTTGCTCTCTCTCCTCCTTCCCTTGATCTTCTGTTGTCTCTTCTGATGGTTGGTTGATGAGGGAGGATGCTGCGAACGGGGTAAGGAAGATGCGGGTTCCTGACCGTTGCTTCCTTGTCAGAATCTACCTGTCAACTGATCGTCACGTCGTGTCTTGGAGAGTTTTGGATTGGGACCGGGTGATGGACGGGAAACCCGCGTGTGCGCCTTTCTTTCCCGCCCCTCAACTCCTTCGTTGCGTTGCGATCCTCTCCATAGCCAGAACGGGAGAGAATTCGGATCTCATCATCGCATCTTCTCCTCCGGAAGATCACCTCCAGCAACCTCCAGCAGGCAGCTTAACCAGCTATGGACACCAACGCTATCCCCATCCAACTCCTGTCCAATCATCAACTCCAGGCTCATTTTTAGTCACTGACCAAGCTAATTGTGACAAGGATGGACCTAACCTAACGTTTCTTAATTACAGGTAAACCAAGCCCATACCCAGCCGCATCTCATCCTCAAAATCAATCCCCTCAAACTTGTCCCAATTAATGTGATTAATGGGACAAATTTGACCTCGGCCTCACCTTCATGAGGCTTCAGCTTCTACTCGTTTTTATTCGCGCAATCCTCACACCTTGCGTCATCATCAAACAAGAGTAGTTTCAATTTGCAAATTATAACAATGACTCCTCATTTTGTCTCCTGATTTTGTTGTCATTTCATTCTTGGATTATTCTCGTATAATTTTGGCACAGGGGAGTTTCTTCTGGTTTAGTAGCGTCTCATGGGCTGCCCACGGTTTTTGGGAACTTTGTTCTTATTACTCATCTTGCAATTCTGGGTTTTACAAAAATAAAAACTTAGCGAAGGTTCGTGGGTGATTGATTATGCAGAATTTGAAATAAAATTAGTTCACTTACGATAAATTCTTGTGCCTGAGCCGCCTTTTGTGGGGTCTTGATGAGGATGATGGGATGCTGCTCGTGGGCTCCTTCGTCAATGCAGCTCTGACAGAACTGGAGGTTGACACACGTGAGGCATCGGAAGCGAACCCCGTAGAGGGGCAAGTTGTCAGCGCAGAGACTGCAAGGTACTGGAACGTCTGGTGGGGCCGTCGCTGGGGGTTGAAGGCCAGGTTGGCCATGGCAAATTGGGACTGGGGGAAGGGGTGGGGGGTGAAGGGTCGTAATACCCGTCACCTGGAGCGTGTTTGTTTCATACGCAAGGAACTCGAGTTGTCGGTTCCGAATTGGGTTCAGCACGTTGACTTCCCGGCGACATCCCAAGTTCGGGCATCTCCGAGCAATGCATGGCTCACAGAAGAGGTGACCGTTGGGGCACTGAAAGATTCGCCGATCCTGGTATGGCACCTTGCAGTTTGGGCAGAGGAGCACATCTTGAGCATTCGCAATCAATTCCTTCCGGGCGTGCCAATGGGAATTAGACGTCCGCGACATTCTTGAATTTGTTTCCCTCAAATTTTCAAACACTCAATCAGTAGACGAAATCGAAGCGATCAAAACTCCGAGCAAAACAGAGTGAGCAAGAAGCGAGGGACGCTGCTGGATGACTGATTTTCCGTTTGTTTTGTTTGTCAATTGACCAGCACCACCTACGCGTATCCCCATGGGGAAATAATTTGGAACCACGACCAGTGAGAAAGTGCAGGGTCCTTGTACCATTGAATAAATAAATCAAAAGTTATTTTTATGCCACAACTACTCAATCAGGTCATAAAGAACAAATGATTGATTAATTTAGCGAAATTAGACGCGGATCAGCGAATGTCAGTTCTAAGCGTCAATTTTTCCTTGGCAGAAGAGATGAGTTGGACTTGAATAGTTTTTTCGACACGATAATTTGCCCGAAGCGGCCTTGTTCTGTACTGTCATTGTTGAAACTGAAAGGATTCCTTAATATCCTCTGCTGGTCTTGGTCATCCTCCTAATGAAATGATGATTTCGACTGACTGACTATACAGAAGAGTGAGTGAGTTGAAGGAATGCGTTCAGGCTCTTCTCGTCGGCTGTCTGTCAGAAGCGTTTCTGGACTGGAGGATGAGGCTGAGGCTGAATAAAAGGAATCAGATGAAAAAGATTTGACAGATTTGGACACGAACCTCGAGTGAGAGGAATTAGCTTGGAGCTATTCAGGAAGACTCCTTTCTTCTTCCGTTCTTTTGCTATTCTGTTACCTCCATGGCTAATATGGACACTTTGCCTCAAGACAGCAAGAGCTCATCTCTTAATTACTCAAAAAGGATCTTAGCTGATCCTCCTTCAGCCCAACCGTGGGAATTTGTATCCCAGTCGCAACGCGTCATCATCATCAGATCATCCTGACACCATTAGAATCTCGGACTTGATGGGAAGATGACATCCTTCCTTTCTCTAGTGGGTCCCACTATTACTGCTCCACTTCCTGCAAAATCCTAACTTTTGGTCTGGAATGTTAATGTTGAGATGATTTGGATTGGTGGAGAAAAAAGGGAAAAAAGGGGGCCATTGTAATTGGTACGACGACCAAAGTGCCATGATGTAATGTATGTTGGGCAACTGCGGAGGACTGTGTTGGCCTGGTACCACCACCACCACGGTCTCGAACCGTTCGTCGTTTTCTGTTGTTAGTCGAACCAAGTTGAGCCTTGGAAGTAGAGACGTGATTGAAGGGAGAGCCAGCCGAAGCGAAGAGGGAACCTTTAGATCATGTCAAAAGTGACAGATTTATGATAGAAGCTTCGTTTCAACTCCAACATCATCCTCCTTCCTTTCGTTTCCATCGGACAGTCTACGGAAGTCCCGATAACCTTGGGATTTCCCGGTCTTAGCCTTCCAAAAGCAAGACTGCATAAAAAAAAATGTGTTGAAAGATTCTTCAATTGAAGGAGCTAATCAAAGAAGTGCCTCTAGAAATTTTTTCGAATTTGTTTATTTCCATTTCGGTTGTTGACAACAACTTTTCCGAAAATGGTGACCCCATAAATTACGTCCGAAAATTAGTCAAACTAAAAATTTATTAGCGTAAAGGAAAATTAGTCATTAATCAGCGTTAATTCTGCATTAATTGAAATGTTTCAAAAGAACTTACAATTATTGTAAGTTCTATGTAAATACAAAACCAAAAATAGTGACAATATACTAGCGACAATGTGGCAGGAAAATTGGCCCGTGACAAAATTTCAAGATTTGATAAAAACTTGGGAGAATTTGTACGGCCAGGAATTTGTACGGCTTTGAGACCGTTTTTTTCCCGGCCGGGCCGGGGATAATGGTGGCTTGCCTTAGACTGTAGGAATAAGCAGAGCCAGGACGAGGAGGAGAGGAGGAAAAAAGTCTCTCACCAGATGCTCCTTTTTTGTGTATCAAAGCATCCCGATCCAAAAAATTTTCACCCTCTTTAATTTATTACTTGGACCTACATAATGACTTCTTGGCCACAAATCACAGGAGCGACCACCGAGAGACCCTTTCATTCAAAACCCTGCCCGGATCTTATGGACGATGCGGAGAGCCAATGATGTGATGTAGTTGGCCCTGCCCGAAAATATCCAGGACTCAGGTTCCACGGTGGTGCCTTAGGATTCCCATCCCCCCGAAATAATAATACAAAGGGAAATCGTCAACCTCAAAATTGCAAAAACAAGTCTACTGCCCCAACCCATCAATCCTCCTTAAAACGTGCCTTTTTGTTGAGGATTTTCCATTGACGCATCTTACACGTCCACGCACCTACGCGGAAATCCACGCCTCCTCAACAGCCAAAACCGTTACGAATGCAAATCCTTCCCGATCTGCTGATCCTTCTCATGCAAAAACTCATAAACAATTGTGGGTTGTTCTAATTTCTTTACGATCTAACTAAAATGAGAATCTAAAATGACGATCTGGAACAATGGATTTTGGGATAAAAACTCAAAGGTCGAAGCAACGCGTTGAATGGACGCAGACGCAACAGCGCTGTAATCACAATTTATAGTCCGAAATTTTCAATTACATAGTAAAATTCTAATCAATCAATCAAGAGTCATCAATTGTCACTTCCAAGTCTTGAATCAAGTCAAAGTTTGTTTTATGCGGAAATTAAATCTCTTGGCAAAATTCTTCTGTGAGCTTCTTTGTCCTATTACTGAATTCCGCATCATTTCCATGTTTTTCAATTCAAGTCGAAACAATGAGGACGTGGGCACGACTTCGTGGGTTGACTTTTACAAACAATTGAACCAACATTAATTAGACAATGGACTTCCCACCCCTTCACCCGACCCCACAAAAGACACCATCAGCGCAGCAGCTTTATTTCCTTTTAATTTTAAGTTAAAACTGAAGGAAATTAAACGTTTCGGGAAGTTTATTAGGTAAAACTTGGAGACGGAAATGGAAGAAGTTATCAATCAAGAAGATCTTCGAGTCGTCAGGAACCTTTTGATTGAATTATTGAGAGTTCAATTCAAGGTTCTTTCTTTTCCCACTTTCTCCAGTGGAGAAAGCCGCAGAGCTCTTTACCTTCTTACCCAGGCCTTGGCACTTACTACCTTGGCACAACCCTTACTACGTACACCCACCTTCCGTTTTTTGATTTCCACAGAGAATCACTTCAAACATCTTTCTCTCTTTCTTCAAAGTCCCCCAATTCAAAATCAATCTCAATCCAAAATCTCAAATATTCTCAAATCACTTTCTCCTCTCCTCCTAACCCCTACACACTTCCCAACGTGTTAGCCAAAATTCATCAGAAGCAGAAGAAATCCTAGAATGAGGAATCAATAAAAACTGCGCCCATTGTCTCCCACAAAGGCAACACATTTTTATGATCAAAGTTTTGTTTCCGGAGTTTCGGCATTTGGACAAAAAAGAAACGTGGTTTTGATGTAGTATGAAGTCGTCAGAGGCCTGGAAACTTTCTCCAGCCTTGTCTGTGTGTGTCTCTTCTGCCGCCCAATCCCCGGGATGAGCATCACATGTCCTTAATGACCAAGTGTAAATGACAATGACAGCAAATCGGAAGAGACCTCTTGCCGATAAGGAAATTGACCCAAGATGAGTTTCTGATAAGTCCAAAATGAATTTCCTTGAGAAGTTTCCGACTTATTAAGTCGTTCCTTTGCCCATCGTCCTCATCTTGACATCGTTTCCCCCAAGTGGATGAAGCATAAAAGATGATGGGCTTCGTGGAGGCAGGAGCCAAGGAGTCATCTGCTTTCACTTCATAACTGTTTTCCAAAACTGATTGTGTACTGTTTCTACGATGTTTCTGGATGGACTCCAATGCTCCGCACCTGCGTCATGACCTCAGGCAATTACAGCCTGGACGGGCTTTAAACTGAGCAATTAAAAGCATTAAGGAGGAAAGGGGGGAATGTGTGGGGAATCGTCTTCTCCTGACCCCCTGCCATCCCAAATTCCTTGAAATGAGGGAGAGAGTGAAAGCGTCTTGGCTTTTCTCAGAACTTTCTCCTCCTCCTCCTTGCTATTCAAGCTAAAAAGTGCTGGGATGGATGGGTGGGTGGGGATGAAGAGGTCTTCGGGTGGGATAATACGAGAAGAGAAAGGCGGTTTAATTATGGGATGATCTCGTTCCTCTGGAAAGATAATTCCAGAGCCCTTAGTGCTTCCAGCCCCCACCACCATCCCGACTCCGGTGTGTATCGCACACATGAAGTTAGACACTAATTTGAAAAGTTGTGTATGATTTACCATCCGACTCTCCCTGATTCGCTCGGCCTTATCTGAATTCATAAAACTGATTTATCGATGACATTCTCTTCGTCTCCCATTCACACTCTCCGAGTTCCCTTGACGTCTTTCCATTTTCATGGTACAGATTTATGAGGACTCTGCAGACGGGGGGAGGGGGCCTTTATAGCTACCCCACCCCTTGCTCCCCGACCCATACCTTGATTCATGGGCCGAATCATACCCCTCCTGCCCCTTTCATTCAATCCATTAAAGACCAAAGCTCCGGAGATTTGCTGCTAACTCAGATCTGAGCTTTCCCTTTTTGGCATTTGTGCTTTAGTGCTGATTCGACGGAGGAGAGTTCATTTGAATAAAGAAAGCCCTTGGCCCCCGGTCAGTTCCCTTTGGCCCTGGCCAATTTCCTCCCCCCATGTACGGAGGAAGCGCTTCCGCCTGGACTACTGGAATGAAACCACAATAAATAGAAATTGAGCTCTTCTGGTTCCTCATATTAGCCATAAAGAACAATCATATCTGAGGGAAAACCGCTGGCGTCCCTTCACCCAAGGAAGCCTCACAACTCCAAATCAAGGAACGACCGCGGCCTGGTTGCTTTCACCGGTTATGCAGTCGCTTTCTCCTCTTTCTGCTTTCACTTACGAAATTGTCCCTTTTCCAACCCAAAAATTACTCAAACTTTCACCCTGCTCATGCGCACGTCGCACGTTGCTACAGCAAGTGCATCTCCCTAGCCACGACACCACGGTCGCGGTCAGCATCCGTCCTCTCCTTCCCTACCAACGAGACTAAGGTGTGTGGAAATAGGATTGGAGGACAGAAACTTTTTGCCATAACTGACATCGTCTATTCTCATCTCTGCGATGAAGTCTTCGATGATAGGCATTCATAACTTGTGATTTCCTCCTGCCAGAGCCCATGGACATGCCAGCAGTAGTGGAGGGAGAAAAAAGTAAGCTTCGGGTGAGAAAAATAAAGGAAATCCCTCAAGATGATCAGGATGATGGCCCAAGCTCGCCATCCTACTGCATTATTCCCTTGCCTCGATGAAAGTTGCCGACGGAAAAACTCACGTCAGTCATTCCGGGAACTGAACTGAAAGTGTAATGCAATTTGTCATAATTTGAGTGGAGAACAGCGGAGCTAATCGTTCCTCCTCCAGTAGCACCAGCAGTCCCGAGTTGTCTTTTCACCCTTTTTCAGGTCTTCGACGTGAGCGAGCGGCGGCGTTCCGCTAGTCAGTCATGAAAGAGCTCTAAGAGAAGGAGAGAGACAGCAGTGTCAGAGCTGACAGTGACAGTGACAGGTTGTTTGGTGACATTCCCTCGACAACTGGCTGAGGCAGGGGGCTGAATGTCGTCAGGGCCTGCCAACTGTCCTTCACTCCCGTCTGCATATTATTAGGAACTCTGGGGTCGTTTGGTTGTATGACGTGCCAGCAGCGCCATGACCGCCGCCGTGGACTCGGGAGACTGATAGGAAAAGTTGGTAGGAAAGATCCTTGGCATGGTGCCTAGGTTCGTAGGACCTAGTCCTAGAAGTCCTAGGAGAAAAGGGAGCTGGGGAAGGCAGTGTGAAACCTAGATGTGGCGTGTCAGACTACAAAGGTCTAATTAGCCATAAAGAACATAAAGAGATGATTTATGTCAAGATTCGAAAATGCAAATATGAAATATGAAAATGAAGATGCCACCATAAAAATGAGTTGTGATCCTCGGCTGGCCCATTTCCCTCTCTCTGCTCCAGCCTTCTTCTGACTCACTCTTCGTCACGACGTCCATCATCGGCTTGACAGGTTATGGCTTTTCTTCAGCAGGATCAGTCCAACCATGAGGGGAAAACTCATGGAAAACTCCTGTCACCGGCAACTGAATTTACGACCTTAATTACCTCTCTGCTGCTCCCTCCCGTTCCCCCATTCCCCCCGAACCACCGCCCCTCCCCCATCCCCCGTGTAATTCCCCGAAACGAAGCCCCACCAAACGAGGCACAAAGCAACTCTCCGTTTATTTCTTTAAGGTCCCTTGTTTACCGGATCCAAGTGCCGCCGAGCCGAAGAAACCTAAACACTCCCGGCTCGCTCTCTTTTTATGACATTGCTCCTCAAATTCTTACTTTTTGGATACAAATCATTCCAAACCCCCTCCGCCCTTCACTCCAACCCATCCCCAACAACTGGCATTTCAAAATAGTCAATCCCTCCAAACTACCAATTTTAATAGCTTCTTGGAAAATACGGAAACCATGGATTAGGAATTTTCCGAAAGTTTCGAAAAACTGGCTTTTACCAGTGAAAGTTAAAGGAGAAATTAAAGCGTGAACAGTGAAATAATCGAAGAAAAATACTTTCACCAGTGAAAGTTAAAATTTGGAATTTCACGGAGAAAGTACAAAACTGACTTTCACCAGTGAAAGTAGAAATTTGGATTTTAGGGAGAACTTACAAAGCGTGAGCAGTGAAATAATTGAAAAAAAAAATGCTTTCACCAATGAAAGCTAGGATTTGGAATTTCACGGGGAAAGTACAAACATGCAACCTTCATAAGGGGCATTCAAGAAGGACGTCCACGAGTGTAGGGGGGGGGGTCTGGGACAGGCAACATTTTCCTATCTCTTGTGTGTTAAAAAGTGGACGTATAGAGGGGGATATGGATCCAAAAAAAAACCTCGACGCGGACGTCCTTTTTTAATGCCCCTTGAGTGACAAACTTCCAAAAAATGAACTTTCATCAGTGAAGGTTGAAATTTAGAATTTTATGGGAAAATTCCAGTTGTCAACAGTGAACTCAGTGGAAAATAGCTTTCACTGGTGAAAGTTGAAATTTCACGGGGAAAGTACATAAATGTAAACTTTCTCCAATGAGAAAATTGGGGAAATGAACTTTCACCAGTGAAAGTCAGTTAGTTTCCAAATCAAATCCGATCCTTTCTCACATGCCACATTCGTCAGTGGCGAAAGCCAGGAGATGCCCTGACATCCTGGAAATCTTGTGACAAGTGGACCAGGATGCTTTCACCAAACTCTTCCCAACAGTGAAAGCTAGCCTGGATTTATTCCTGACATGAGGAATGTCCGTTAACATGAGTGGCGTGGTTTTTACATGGAAGCGAAGGATGAAGGGGGAAAAATGTCTCAATTGGACACGGAGAAAGGTCCAAGGGAGTGAAAGTCGTTTTGTTTGTTGCTTGACTTAATCCTGAAACAACAGCAGAATGAGGAAAATAGGAAGGAGGAGTAGTGGGTTCGACCAAACCAAGGGAGAAAGTAGGAAACTATTATCGGGATAAAATATATGAAATGAGCAGTGGATGGGGTTTAGAAGTTGGAGGCTCTTTTCTTCTACTCCCCAGTTAAGAACACAAGGGCTGGCTAGGAGGTTTAGAAGGTGGAAAAAGATTTTGATTAAGAAAAGGAAACAATAGGACCTGAGGGAGATTTTGAGAGTCGCAGAGGCGAGGAGGAGGAAACAAAAACTGGAGGAGAGAAAGAAAGGAAAGGGAGAAAGAAAGTCTTTGATTCATTCCTTTAATTGTCTTAAACTTTTCCAGCCTCTCTTAAATTTTCATGCCGTTCCGAGAATTTATTCCTGGAGAATTAGACATGTTTCACTTTTATCCCTCTTTAATTTACTATTCATGGGATCCGTGTCTACCGAGTTTGTCCGCCCGGATCCAAATTGTATCCATCCACGCCGGAAAACAGCCAAGTTGTACCTACTTTCCAAACCCACACCAGAAAGACAGAAAACTATCAACTCAGGCTAGGAAAAGAAAGGCGGAAGTGAAAGCAACGGGGAAAGGTGGCCTCCGATTAACCCCTGATCACTTTCTATTTTTCCCTTTAAGAAACAAGTGAAGGCAAGGACACGTCAGTCAAGTGTCTCCCGTTATTGTTGAGTTTGCTCCGAAAAATGAAGTTTCTGGGGGATTTCTTATGATGATGAGAGGGGAAAGTTTTAAGGAGAAAGTCCTTGGGAAAAGAAGATTCCCTTAACTTCCTATAAGGTTTAAGGGGTGGTAGTTTGGTTGTAGAGGACATTAGGTGGGGGTGGGGGTTGGTAATGGTTAGTCAGAACTTGATTGTAGGTTTTTTTTTCCTTGGTCGGAGAAAAGCAAGCCATTTGAATGCATGCGACTGTCAGTCAGAAGACATTAAGGTTCCTCACGTATCCCATCGAGGAGACTCGACTCATCACATCAGTCCACATAAAAATGTCACCCGGAACGACTTGACATCTGGGTCTGGACCTTTCTGATTCAGAGTCGCTGTAATTATCCCTGATTTACTGCTATCTCATATCCACACCATCGATCCAAACCTATCCGAAGCGTTGGAAGCGAAGCATCCGAGGAAGCAGGCGGATATGAGGAGGATAGAACCAAAAGGGAATCGCCAGACGACATCCGTCCTAGTCCACTCACTGCCAAAAAATCTGCAAACTTCTTTCACCCTCCCCTTCTTTCCCCGGTGGCATTTTTGGCTTCACAATTTATACCGCCAGTAAAAATGCAAGGCCCCACTTGGATCCATCCCTCATGAATCCCTGAATTGCTGCCCAAATTGAATCCGCCAATAGTAAAAGCCGGCACTCTTGGTTTCCACCTTGGTGCACTCCCGTTTGGGAAAAGTGACAACAAATCGGATGTTTATGGGTCAAAATCCACGTCGGACCGCCGTTGCCTTTCTCCAGTCTCCGTTTGAACCGAAACCGGAATGGTCAAGAAAGTTGAAGCCATCGGATAAAGACGGGGGATTGTCTCTTGTAATTGCATTTTTCTCAAATCTCCGAATCATCTTGTTGGTCTTCATCCTCCTTTGCCTTCCTCGACCAATCCAATCCCATCAATTGGGATGAAGAAAGTTCGTTAAAGTCGAGGGAAGGTTCCGGCGGAAGTAGATATTCATAATTTATTGAAGTCCTTTCCTATTTTAAAAGCCCCTTGTCAAAAAGAGTTTGTAAGGACCCGGGAAGGGGTCTCCAGTTGTCAGTCCGAAGGATCTGTCCCTATCTCCCCAGCCTTGTGTCCTTGTGCCTGTCCTACTCCATTAGTTCCTCGTCCTTTCTCCCAAGCCCCAAACATAAATAAGACCTCTTCCACGTCACTCTCACGTTTCGTCTCCGTTCTTTCATACTCGATAACCATCGTCCCTTAAGCCTTATTTATTTACCCCTTAGCACTCCCAACTTCATCCAAGGGAATGGAAAGACCCCAGAATAGTGTATGTGCTTGGACCCCACGACTACAAGTCCTTCTGGACAGACCTTTTTTCTAATCATCTCTGACTTTCTTCCTTTTTCTTTCCTTTCCCTTTCACTTCATCCTCAAAATATGGGATGGACGAGGTGGACTTGAAAGTTGGCGTCGGAAAGTTCCTCCAATGTCCTACTGCCGTGACTTTTGCCCGTCGCCCGAACCATCAGAGACCCTACCCTGCCTCCGTGTCCCTCGCTGTAAGTCCCCGACGGAATCGATAATTAAAGAAATGAAGAAATTCTAAGGAACGGTCACGTCAGAGTCGTAATGTCAACTGGTGAAAATTTGTACGAAATTTCCCTTCCTTCGGCCCAAATGGTACTTTGAGTCAAGTTTGTTTATACTGCCGACGTGACAAGTGGAATTTTCTTCACGGATACCTGAACTACCTCTCTCCTTTCTCCTCCTTCTTCCCGTACTTTCACCCGCCTACAATTCCTGCCTGGTGGTGGTGGCAAATGGAGTGACTGAAGGCCCGAGGTGGCTGGGGTCTCTGCCTCTCCTTCTGGTTCAATTTAATTAATCACTTCTAACTATTCCAACTATCCTTAATTAGTTCACACCTCAACAGACTTCAATCTTAGGAACAAAATAGTGGAAAAGTCCACCTGTCAACAACCTAGGAAGAGTGCACGAGAGGTCGAGTTGAATAAGAAAGTGGGGCTGGAAGGATTCATGGGCGTTGGTAATGGACACGTAGAAAAGTAAGAGCAAAACGGTGGCGGCTGGTGGAAAAAGAAAGCCGGGTGGGAGCCAGGGAAAGCAGCGGCGGGGTGGGTGGGGAAATGGAAGGACACTTGAGGAGAGGCCGTTAGTGACGAGTTATCCATATATATTTTCCTTCTAATTTCCTTTTAATTCTGAAGCACTTAACGTGAGGTATGGATCCCATTCCAGAATTCTCTTTTGCATATAAACTAACTACTTCCAGCCAATATCCCCAGACTCCCACCCCCATTAACCAGAATAATTCATCCCCACCCAACAAGACCCGGCCATGACCACCTCCCCCAAAGCACCCAACCCATTCAAAACTGGAATTCAAATTCATCTCCAGGAGCAGCACTGGAAGGAAGCTCCAGCCTTCAAAACAACAACGGTGATGTCAAAACAAAAAACAAACTATCAATTCTTACATCTGCAAATTTCGGTATAAACTAAAGTCCCTGTCGCTGGCGTCTAAGCGTGAGGACAATTTTTTCCTAAAGTTTCGCCATGTTTAGATCAATTTTGGCTCGTTTCATCTTTTGTTAGACCAACTTTGACTTAAATGGGAACCTTTAAATTATGCGTCCACCAGGATTAATAGTCTTTGGTTTGGGTTTTTGGCCCCAGTCTGGTCAAAATTTGGACAGGAAAGTTTTGTTGGATTCTGGTGAAAGTTCATTTTCCACCAACCCTCAAGCTGCTTTCCCTCCCTGAAAACTCACGATCTCTTCCCTCTCTACCCTTATTTCGCAGGCAGAGCCCTTTAGAATTTTGATTACTTTTCAAGTCACATTAACGTTACTTTATGAAAGTGTAATTAAACAGAGTCAAGAAATTTACTGTTATGACTGTCCACATGTGTTCCTGGCATTATTTATTCTGGAACCATGCAAAAATCCAGGATTCTGATTTTCATGGACTATTACAAACAATCGTTTTTTTTCAGAGTTTAGTTTCGACTACAAAAAGAAAGCGGTGAAAGTGTGCCCTGGAATACAACGCCAACCGGGCACCAGCCACCAGTCTCCACCCTCCTGCTTTCCCCGTGTGTACAACTCCGTCTAAAATTCATTAGCACTTAATTAACAAAAATTGGATGAGGAATAAATCCGTCCCTTTCCCTTTTTTCCCTGCTAATCAGAATATATCCGAGTAATTTATTTTAATAGGACAATGGAGCGGGGCTCTCCCGCTCCTTCCCTGGAAATAAAACGGAACGTTTTTATGACTGAGGAATTTAAAAGTGTCTTAAATGAGGGTGAGGCTTTCTCTTCTTCCTCTTCACTTTCCCGGGTGGCAGGGGCAGGGAGGGGCCTTTGAGCCACTGTTACCGCCACCGCCGCGGTGCTGGGGAGAAAGTTGAAAAGGAAGGGCTTGTGTCTTTGTATAATCAATACCCTAGGACTCCTCGACTTAAATCAAGGGAAAACTTTGGCAATTACTGTCTCCTAACTGTCTCCTCACGTAACGCGTTTAAGATTAGCTCCTACAATGTCCAACAGTAAATCACTGATATTGTTATTCCTTCCGCTCTCTGCATATTACACTCATTACTTATTATTATACACCACCCTGACCCCCACTGTCTTCTCAGTCTCAGCCAACATCCTCCAGCAGATCACCTCCTCCTTCATCCTAATTACAAAACATCTCCTTCCCTTTGTCTTCATTTTATTGCTCACAAAAAATTAAGAAAGGGATTAAAAATAAGGAAAGCCAAATAACCAGCCACAAATCGTAGGGAAGAATCCAGGAGTACGGGTGAAGGAATAAAGTGAAAGCAACGCTACTCTCCACTTTCTCCGAATGAAGAAAGGGGTAGTAAGGAACCTTTCAACTGAAACTCGACAGGTGAAAGGAGAAAGCAACAGTAGTTGAATGCGGTGGTGGGTGAGCGGGAATAAAAAGTTTGTCTAAAAGGAAGAAACTTTGGTTTGTCTCCAATAGATTTGGATTAAAGACATTCCTTAAACAGAGAAAGTTTTGTTCCTAGACGGGAAAGTGACAGAAAAAAGAATCAAGGATTGGAAATTCTTCCCAAGTTGTGAAGAAACTGCTGCTGGAAGTACTGGAATACTTGACGCTCAATTCATTATTCTCCTCTAAAATGATGAATACGAATAATGGGAACAACAAATATCCTCCTCATGTTACGCCATTGATGATTTTCCCTCAAAATTCTATCCTGTCCCACGCTTTCACTCGCTTTCTCCCAATAGAAAAATTTTCCCCCCAGAAACGACGCCTGACTCAAGAGGGGATGAAATTTTCTGTAAACTTGGAAATTAGGAAACTGTCAAGGTGTGAAATATTAAAAAAAAGAAACAAAAAGTCTCCGTCTTTCCCCTCCCCAGGGAAGTATTGGAGATCCATAGATCAACTACAAATGAAGATTCACGGAGTCTTGGCGGTCACCTCCAGTTCTGAGCCCGACATGCGAAAACCGACCCAGTCTCCCTTGGGACACCCCAATGAGCTCTATTATCCACTATTTATCTACCCCACTGGCCTCTTCCATCTTTCCTAAAAAGTGATTTTGACATTCCGTGGATTTAGGATGGTGGATTTCGGAATGGTCCCTTTGTCCATCCATCTCTCATTCAGCTGGACCACTCTGAAGGACTTGTATGTCCAAACTCCTTAAAAGTTTGTCCAAAAGTTTTACAACTCCGAGCTAATTAACTCCGAGTAGCCTCCTCCTCCGAGAGTATAAGGGGATGAGGGGTGGGGCAAGTGAAAGTAAGAAAGGAATAATGAGACGACGGTGGTGGTGGTGGTGGGACTGAGAGACAATGGAGAAAAGCGGAGGCGAGGTATATCCCGAATAAATCAAAAAGGAGATGTAAACAGAAATGAGATTGGGGGAGGGGAAGTCATAAAAGAATGGAGGAGCGAATTGTCATTTGCATAGAAATGGTGATGGAAGAGTGTCAGTAGTCAGTGGTGGTATTAAGTACCACCAAGGCTCTAACGCTGTTGGAGAGGATGGGACTCTGAGAAAGTAAGGACATGGAGCCAGCCAGAAGAGGCACTTTCCCAACAACCAATCCAAAAACAAGAGCTTTCCCCGTGCTCCTCCTTGCGATGGGATTCCAAACGTAATTTCCCATTTTCCTATGACGAACGCACATAAAGGAGCCTGGAAGAGTTTCGGCAGTAAATTAGACAAATGGGAAGGTAATTTCCATCCCTTGTATGACTTGGATCCATTAAAACCCGAAAATTAAATCCCTCTCCCACACATTTCCGGTTTGGGGAAGGATTAATGAAGGGTCGTGGCCAAATGAGAGTCTCCTTTAGCCTTACTGGCAAACTAAAATGGATCCGCCTTAACTGCCTCCAAAATGACAGGAGGAAAGAGACACACATCTCCAATCACCAACTTGGCACAGGATCCCTCAATCCACAAATCCGAAATCAGGGAACCATGTTACAACCACCGTGTCCACACCGCCGCGGCGAGTGGAGCTCATTCTAACCATTGCCTGTGAAGTTTTGGCAATAAACAAAATACTATCAGGATGACTCTGGATTTTCTTGCTTTGTTTAATTGATCTGAACTCTAAGCGTAAGAAGTTCAATCGTAATAATAATAAAACGTTTAAATTCAATTTGTAACATTAAGCACGGGATCAGTTCCGGGTTGTCAGTCGGTGTATTGAGAGATTTTTAAGTAATTGATTGTAAGTGCGTAAAGTGTTGGAAGGGTTAAGTAAATTATTGAGAATCTGCCATGGCACACACCTTACCATTAAGGGACTAACTAGGTGGGATTAATTAAGTAATCATAAGTAGGTACATGTGCAAACAATGCGGATCAACCACTTGAGTCCAATCAAAAGATGCCTGGAAGCAGTGCCAACTGGATGAGTTGGCACTACTATAAGCGTCAGTTGCCTTTGGGTGAAGGGATGGAAGACAAGTTTTCCATCTCTTCATTCAGCACCGTAGGTTCTAATATTCCGTTTTGCTCCTTAATTACTAATTTACGGGGATAAGATATTGTGATTAGAGTGCATCTTTTAGCAAAAGATAGGTAGGAATTAATAATGAACGTTTGTTCACAAGGACAGATTAGAGTTGTCGAACCCCTGAGATGTCAAAGGTTATACGCCGACTAGATAAATCTCGATTCGGTTCCCTTCTTCATAAATGTCTTTGCCCCCAGTTTCTTGGTTGGTATGTGCTACAGTTTTGTCAGACGAACTTTGACCAATGTGTAGAGTCGATTTACAGCCACTTCTTCCACGGTATAATTGAGATTCGATAGCCCATCAGTTCCAAAATGTTGTTTCCCTTTATGTAGAATCTTGTACCTACACAAATTACAAGAAATTAAAATAAAAAATGGCTGTTCAGTAAAATTTAGATGGCTGTATGAAAGGGTACTTTACCGATTTGTGTTTGGTTTCTGGTGTTTGTGCTTGAGCATTTTGTATCTCGCCACGATGGGCGAGTAGCGTGAGATGTAAAGGCCATGAAATGCAATCCTATTGGCCATGTCATCATCCTCGGCCCCCCATCCCCAGTACCGGTTACTAAATCCATTCACAAGGAGAAACTGCTCACGCGTAAGCGCTGATATTCCGCCAAATATTGCCTTGTACGGGAGTCTGGAAAGAAGCACACAGTCAGGTTAAGCTTCCAAGGGGTGCTGGCGAGCGTCGCTTACCTATATCTCAAAGTATCCACAGCGACAGACATGTGACGCGGTGATGTGGGGCTAGGGCAGTCATATAAATTGTGGTCATTCTCTGGAATTAGGTCCACGTCATGAAAGATGAAGCACGAGAAATTCCCAAGCTTCAGTGCTTCCCTGAAGCCAACGTTGAAGAGCATGGCGCGGTTAAAGGGGTCTATAGTCCCTTCTTGCTCAATCACAAAAATTTTGTATTCAATTTCTTGTCGCTGGAGCATGGGATGAATGTTGTAGAGAAAGATACCGAGGTGCTCCTTCCGATCTCGAAAGGGGACAATTAAAGCTACCTAGAAAACGAAAAATGGTAATCTTAGAACTTTCAGAAGATTCTATTAGTGAGTTTTTCATAGAAAGAACAAGTGGCGCTGGGTAGTTACCTTTTGAGTATGTGAACAATTTGGGACAAAGTGCCCTCCCATTCGAAGTTCACTGAGGTCTTGGGAGATTTTCCAAAATGGCGGAGCAGTGAGATTTACTTTTAGAAAACCACCTGGAAATTACACAAGGATTTCATCTGATTTTTAAAAATGAGGAGAGGAGGTTTCAGCGTACTTATGATCACTTACGCAGTCTTCTTTTAAAAATACAAGAGTCATTGGGATATCCCCTCAGTTTTTGGTAATTCACCACTGATGAGTCCAGTGCATCCCTCGAAGAATTGTCTTCCTCCACAACAGTTTCATAGTCACTCAGCATAAGTTCTTGTGAGGTGTTCCCATTGATGGATGCTTTCATGGCCGCCGTTCCAAGGTCAATGTAAAATAAGGAATTTGAGGGATTGTTCATTTTCGTCGTGTCCTTCATGGAGAATGTGTAGAAATATTGGAGTAGAAAAATGAAGAGGAGGAGCATGAAGCCCAGTTTGTAAATTTTCTGAAGTGTAACACTATTACTACTTAGGATCATGATGGCGTTGAGATTCAAAAGTACTATTGAAGAGATTCCTTAGAATAATTAAGTTTCCATTACGTTGTTACATGTAAGTAAACTGGCCAAAATTCGAAAAAAGGATCTGAATATCATCCGAAGATATAAAACACCTAGAATTTTCTTCTCCTGATCTAACATTCTTATACGTAAAACATAGAAATTCTACCAAGCTTTCAAAGTTTGAACGTTGTAAAAATATAAACAAGTACAATTTTTAAGTAAATCCGTAAATGTATTCCACTAACATACTCCACCCTGCCATTGAGTACACAATTAATCACAGACCAGAGACTGACTATAAGCAAACGTTTCCTAATTTAGGGCTCGGGATTCTCTGGAAGCGTCCGATGCCCTAATCTCAGATACAAAATAATTGAATCGCTTCTGCTCCAGGTGTTTTTTTCATCAAACGTTTAAGAGTACACAGATGCGATATAATAGATGAAATTGCTGGGTTAGAATCCTGGTTCCTGGAGTCCTGGAAATCAGTAAATGAATAATTAGATTTAACCATTGTA
>JAQIWD010000113.1:0-34255 GCA_034694825.1 Anurida granaria
AAATTTTCTGCCCCCCCCCCCCCCCGCCCCCCCCCTACAAATTTGCTATCCATTTAAGCAAATATACTTTTTCCCCACCAATTCTACCATGTGTGTATACATTTGCTGGTCAAACACGCTTTTAAGCATATATATTTTCTCCAAGCCAAGTTTGCTATCTATATATATTTGTTAACGATTCTAGGTATATATACTTTTTCTCCAACCCACATATACCGTTGGACTACCACGATTTAAATTATATATTTCCTCCCAACCAACTTTACTATTTATATTTATATACCGTCTTGTTCGACAATCTCGATTTCTAGCATATATATTTTCTCCCCACCAAATATACTGTTGGGCAATCACGGTTCTAAGCATATAGACCAGACAACGACAAGGGTTGCCAAACATTTTGTGCATTCCACTACTGTTAATTACATTTTTCATAAACGATTTTTGGCGAGACGAGGTGATTTTGTGATTTAGTTCATAGAAAATGAAGCGTAAATGGGATTGGGAGCGCACTAGAGGTAGGTGGCTTGGAAAAAGGCCCCACACCTCATCTGTTTTCCTCCCTTCCAGCCGTGTAAATGAGTATTATTCCAGGACCCCATTTCTTCCGTTTCTCCCAAGTGACCTTAGAGGACGTGGGATTGTGCCTGGGGAGTTTAAACTTGGAAGAGATTCAATTCGATATATCCCATTTAAATAAATGCGGATGTATCTACGACACAAACGGTCGGGAAACGAATGTTGTGTGAAGACATGTAAGAATCTCTTATGCATGGTGAGAAACTGTGGGGACACGTTACCATAATTCTTCCCCGATTACTCGAACTGCATACTAACATTTTCGAAACTATTTCAATGCTGCTAAATGTGGTATCCAAATAAATTACTCGAAAAATAACCTCAAATTTCTTCAATTTTTCTGTCCTAATTAAACTGGATGTGGGTGATTGAATAGAAGATTATACATCATTTTGCGGGACTTTCCTTTTCTTACTCTTTTACGAATGAGAGCGACTGGTTTATTGCACCTACCACGTATAATTACGCTGGTTACATGACTTAAACTTACTAATCGTTAAACTATTATTCAAACTTTTGAATTCGCCATTTTATTCAAACAAGAACCAATTTGAGTTTCATCATCTTATCCAGTCCTTTTATTCCAGCACTTCCGTGGCTTCAAATTGGCATAGGCATCATCTACTTTGTTCAGAAAAATGTCAATTTAAACATTTGAATTTTGAAGTTGAAGACATTGAGATAGTATTAACTAAAAATTCACGTCAGAGTTATCCATTCAGTCCTCCTCATTCAACAAAAGCGAATCTCTCACAAGTCAGACTAAAAAATAAGGTAACGAATATATTGTCTTTTACTCCCGTTTTCCGTTATCTAACAAGATCCATAAAAGTAGAATGTTAACAGTATGTGCCAATAAAAGCGAAAATGTTTTTTATTACTCTTCAGACAAGAAGAATGAAGAGAGGTGGTTGAACTTTTGTCTTTTATGCATAGTTGATTAATGGATTGCAGAAGATTATATCCGCATCATTCATTCCTACAAAATTATTCTTCTCCCCTTAGTATTAAAATCTTAACGTTATTTCTACTCCGCCTCCCCATTGCTCTTATTTACAAAGGGTAGCAAAGGTGTTATTTATTTTAAATCAAACTCAACGCGGAAGTTTCATTGTAAATTTGGGTTAGCTCCATGGGAAAAAAAATTCTGAATTTTTGTTTCCATGGACCTTGGAAATTTTAAACTTGAACTTCACAATTGAATATGTTTTACGTTTTTAAATGGACAAAGTTAATAAAAGTTATTTAATTAGTTTGTTAATGTCTTGTGTCAACAATTCTGCGGTAACTTATAGTGACTAGAGGCTGAATATCTCCTCCAGCTTTTTTTTTTTTTTTTTTTTCAAATACGTTTTTACGTTTTTTGTTTCAAATTCATCAAAAATTCAAAAATAAATGCGGAACGAAGCATACCTTAATATTTGCTTAAATGCAAAATAAAGGGTGAAACTTAGCGTCTTCGTCGACTGGCATGAAAGTAAGGCTTTAATTAAATCCTCGTAAATAATCTTCTGTATTTGTTTTACCATAGCAAACTAGGATAAGAGGGACGAGGGGATATGGCAGGCCGTAGCGCCGAAAGTTTGTGGCACGCAGAGGGAGCCACCACGGGACCAGACTTTGCTTGAGAGAATGGGAAATTTGGCTTCTTTGTTGACCTCTAACTCCTAAACCAATTGACCGATCAAAAAATTTCTTAGACAAATTCGGTGTCATTTGTTCTCAGCAAAAAATTTTATGCGAGGATCGATCGTTCATTTTAACAAATAAAGTTGCTACGCCAGGTTGTTTTTTTCTGAAACAATATTATTCTGTCCTTCGCTTCGAGGCATTTTGTCCTTCGTGCTAGACATGTGCACCAACTCATGGTATGTTATGTTAGGTTAGGAAAAGGGAAAAAGTAGTGCACGTGTCTGCCACGAAGGACAAAATGCCTCAAAACGAAGGACATTTTAATTCACAGCCTTTTTTTCTTATGGAGTTTCGTGGGTTAAATTAGTTCCAAAAACTCACTTTTCTCATGCCACTTTTCTTAGGACAATAGGGGCTTTACGGCTTGCCATTCACTCGTCCCTCTTATCCTAGTTTGCTATGGTTTTACTTTCCACGAGTAGATTCGTGCATGCATTTAAGGAAACCAGGAAAAGAAAGTAACGAAAGCTTCTTACGGTCTCCGGCCAGAGTGAAAGTCCCAATTCATCAAGCTAGGAAACTGTGCCTGTTCAGAATTTTCTTGGAATCAACCTACTACCGAGTTTATAGTTCCTTCCTCCCTTTATTTCCAAACCTTTACGACTTTCAGAAACAGAAACAAAAAACCTTTCCCCCATCCCTAGCCTACCTGTCCTATCTCCAGGTCCCTCTTCCCGTGTTCCACAAAACGATAAAAGCAAACTGCACTTCATCATCAACTGACCTTGCAAAATTCTGAATTTATATTTTCGCACAAAACAGAAGGAAATAAGGCTACAGTAAGAAAATCCTTTCGCCCAAGCGACATCCAATGAAGACAATCCCCAATTCTCCCACACTGGTCCTCTTTTCTATCATTGAAGACACGATTTTTTCCCATTCACTACTATACGCCTTCCAGACCATTCCAAAGTTTTTAGATGGTGGAAGGAGGTGCTTTAACTGGAAACATCGTATGAGAACCATTGGTCATAGATTTTTAATTTCAAGATCCCAAGTCCGGAATGCTTATTATTAATGGCAAAAATTTCATATTTAGGAGGAAAAAGTATCATTATGATCTTTGGAAATAAAATTATGACCCTGGGTCCTGGAGTGGGGCTGAACGGGGCTGAACGAGCCTAGAGATTTGTTTTGTTAACTTGTTGAATAAAATTACTGGGAAAGATGCTGATAATTTAGAGATCATTATCAACCTGTCTTGACATCCTCAGGAACAATATTTCATTTATGAAGGTTAATGCATTGGTGTCTATTGGCCAAGATTTGGGTTAAGGAATGTAAGAGACGATTAAGAAGGGAGGTTTGGCGTAGGTTTTAAGTTTCTAAGGAAGGTCCGGAATGAAAGTTTCTAGGAAGCAGAAGATTGGGTAAGTAGAGTTAAGAATTGTGATCCGGTTGATAGTAAGTGAAGCTAAGGGCTAGGAGCCGACAGTGTGGGCTGGTTAGGAAGGATAAAAAGATGAAACTAGGATTCTTGGTGGGTGAAAGTGAGGACTGACGCTAAAGGTAAAGTTTCCTCCGATGGATTGGTGGAGTGGAAGGTGACAACGGCAAAAGAAGAAGGAAGATCTTCCCTCTGTTTTTATTTTCCTTGGGCTTTCTCCCCGGATGGTGAGGATGAGTTGCCATCTTCATCCAGCCTCCGCCTACTGAACAACTCCAGCTACACGACTCCAGCTACATGACTCCAGCTACGAACCTTAACACAAGCTTCCAGACATTTTTGGACTTCACAAGCATTCCCATCTTTGAAAATGCTTAAGTTTCAGTCACCTTAGCCATCTTGTCCTCTTCAAAAGTGAGAATGAAGGACGGCGGTGTTGTTAGCACGAGTAGCCCAACTTCAATTCATCAAACATTTGAATCTGCCCTTGTTGGAAAATTTTCACCAGGATCTCATCGCCGATCTGAGCAGGAATTCACCCTTCCCAACCCCTCCCCAGGCTCGAGCGCTACACCCACCCCCAAAAGTACTAGTGACAGGAAAGGCGGCGTCGTTTCTAGCTCCAATAGTAGCACTGATCTAGAAATCAGCTCTAATAACGATCGTGTCAAAGTGGAGCGAGAAACTAATGCGAGATCACCTTCGGGCGTTCAACCTATTCGCAGTGTCCATTTTGATGAGAGGAATGATGTCAGGGAAAAAGGAACGGACAGTAGCAGTAGCTCATCTAGTCACGGAACAATTACGGAAGGTAATTTACACGGAGAAAAGCTCCAGCGGAGGAGACCCAGTACAAATCCATTCCTACCCTTGAGCCATCCCGATGACAAGCGCCGAGAATCTTCTGCATCTGACGATGTTTTTAAAAAGAATTTGCGTTCTTTACAATCAAAGCAGATTTGTTCAGCTCCGATTAAGCCCTTGAAACTCCGGAATCATTCCACAGGTGTAAGTGAGATTTATGACACGCTCCATGGGAAGCAATACCTGGGTGAAGCCACGGTGAGTTAAACCTTCCATTGTCATTCTTATGTCTTGGCACCATTGATTTCATCCCCATTGCATGTTCCTCATTGCTTTGTCTGGAGAAAGTCCATCCAGAACTAGGAGCATTTAATGCTCCCATTCACATTAAGATACTCTTCTCATTCCTCCGTTAAATCCTGGACTCTTGCCTCTTCTATTATAGTTGCCTCAAGTGCTTTTCATTTAAGATTCCTAGGGAGTCATTCCCAAAACGTACCAACGAAGCCCCATGATTCACGCTTCCTTGATTTGAACATTTAGTTGTAAAGGGCAAAATAAAAAATAAAAATAAACTTTAGAAGAAAGTAAAAACGCCCGTCCTTCCAACCATGTAATCAAATGATAGTAAGAGAAAAAATAAAAATTAGGAACATGTAAATGGTTAGTTTTAAAAAATTAAGCAAATTTTGTCAAAAACAGGTCCGGAACTCCTGAAATACAAAATGCCGGCATTTCTGAGAAGCTTACGTCTAATTTCTTGTATCTCTGCGTAACAACTGAGTAACTCAGAATTCAGAATTAAATTGAAGACCCAAAAGAATATTAAAGCAAGTCCGCTTTTGATCCCGGATTTTAATTTATATATAAAAAAAATGTACGACGACTAAATAGGAAACCACGGATGAAAAACAAAGAGTAGACGGAAAAGCAGTTAATTATTGTTATAAGATCAAGCTAAACACTGTATGACCTCCATTGCCGTTGATTGGCTGCAGGGAGGTGACAGTATTACAGGCGTCCCCAAATGAATCCTGGCTTGAAACATTTCGCCTTGGCGTCAAATTATTTTTATTTATTAGATAGAAACCGCTAAACAAGGAACAGAACTTCAGACTTAGGGTGGGGCCCAACAATGTAAATAAAACACCACCACCACCCTACGCTACGTATTTTGGCAAACAAGATAAGAATAATTTCTAGATAGAAATGAATTTATTTTACCAATTATTGAGTTCTCATTTAATAGCTGCACAATTCCTGCTAAGCGTAATTGAAAGTTAGCGTCTGTTAGCAATAGAAGGGTAGAAGAGGTTTCGTTGCGTTTCCTTTTGAAATTTTCCCTGTTTCAAATCAGAATGAGAGAAAGTTACCCAGTGAAAGTTTAAGTGCTTTTACGAGTTTGGAATCCATTTATAATGATAGCCTGAGCCAGTAGCCCAGTTTATTGGATCCAATGGGTTCGAATCATCCTCCTGGATTGATAAAATTAAAGAACTGTCAGAGTGAAGAAGTTATTGTGGATCGATTACCACATAATCAGTCTTCCATTTCCAGAAACCAGGTTCGTAAACATTTGTTTCCGTGTCAACTTTTGTAGCGCTAGAAGGGATCTACGGCAGTTACAGGGGCTTCCCAAGTTTAGTTTTATAATCCTGCCTCACTCTTCTGACTGCGGGGATCTCCAGAATGCTTTCTCCAGGCCAGAGACACTGCACATCTCCTCCGATGAATAAAAAGTGGGGCGAGTTGTGGTCCTTTATCATATGGAAGAATGTTATTGTTCCCAAATATATAACAAACAGAAGTTAACAATAGGTGAAAGGAGGAAGGCTGGATAGAAAATAGGAAAACCTGGGGCGTTATCTCGGTTCTCCTACGATTCCTTCTTCTTATTCTTGAATGTTCATTCATTCATGCAAATCCCTTAGTATTCAAGTAACGAACATTTCCTTCCTTTTCCACTTCAAACATTACATTACAACTCTCAATTTTTCTTATCAAAAAAACCGAAATTCATGTCCCCTTCTTCGTCTTTGGGGAAAGTGTAGGCTCGGGCGAACGTTTCTCAAACCGCTCACTCCCTCGCTCACCTCCCTCCTGGTCTGGATTTATGGTCTGGACCGCTATGCAGAATTTTTAGAAGATCCTTAGGTCTATGCATTATTATTAGTTACCCGCTAGATTAGAACACTTTCATCACCCCCACTCATCCGTGCAATCGTTATAGTCAAGATATACATCTTGACTTGGGTTAGTTTATAACGAATCTGGGTCTCTCGAGGATCCATTCTCAGGGAAAAGCCTCCAACTAATAACTAACGCCCTCGAATCATTATTTCTTTTCAGGATAAAATAAAAAGAATGGAGATGATACGTTAGGTTACGCCGACCAAACAAGCTATTATTCGTATTCACTTGTAGAAATTATTTCGACACAAGTTGTATTTTTTCACAACTGTTGGTTTACTCCGGAATTAGTTTTTGATTCTTGAAATTTCCACCTTTGCCATTTAATTTCCAAAAAATGGTATATTTTTTGTATAATAGAAATTCTTGGTTGGAAATGATGCAACATTTCCATTAACACACTCCACTCCCCGCAAAAATTATTGACCTTGACAAAACTGGAGGCGGTTTCATAGTCGCGCTTTTAATTAGCACCGTGCCAAAATAGTTACTACTTTCCCGTGCCGAACTATTAATTTTGTTCCTAGAAGCATTGTACACAGATTTCCTTTTATTCCGCACCGCTTCCCCAACCGTAAAAAGTGAAAAACAGGAAAAAGCTACACTAGTTTTGAGCCCCATTTGGGTTTGATCGAATAGCCTTGACCAACTTTGGTAAAATTAAATGTCATAAACGTGTATTTGCAGAGTAACATGCGATAAAATGAATGATAGGTGAGTTGTGGAAGATGTTCTTCCGTTATGTAAATAATTCTACCGTAATATTTCCCTAAACGTCATAACCCATTAGGCAAAGATAAAAGTGCCCACTTACTTTTGCCCGTATCAAGAGATGCGAAACATTCCAAGTTCCCAACCTAACAATTAACTGTAATTCGGAGTGCCGTTGGGTGTAATCTTCGTCAATCATTTTTAACGGGGTTGGCATAATGCAAAAATTTTTGCACAGATGCTCCAGAAATATAGAATTTGGGTTTCAATTTTAATCAATTTTTTCGAAATGGCGGTAACTTGGCAAATTTTTTTAAATTTTCCAGGAATGTGCACGCCATTCGGAGACTTCTGCGGATGAAAATTTCATAGAAATGGTTAACAAAATCTCAATGCTGCTCATGAGTTAAACGTGCCTAACCATCTGTACAACGTAAATTTCTTGACCCTTAAGAAATTTTGTATTCCGTACCCGAAGTGGTAATGCCCTTTGTTTGTAGGAAGCTTTCCTGCTTCTAAACAAAGCATTTTAGAGATAGCTTATGCAAAATTCAGAAATAACGTTAGAAGACGCGCCTTTCTTTTCTATTTCCCTCTCTTCCTGTAAGCTTCCAATTTCAGATAAAGCACGACATCGTTTATTGATGTCGGAAGTTATGCGGTTAACTGAGCGAAATAATACCAAGGCACTTTAGCTTTAGAAGAACCCAACCCCGGCTTGTAAACGCGTAGTGTCCAACTAATTAATTCACTTTCCGGATGCATAGAGGAAACCCTAAACATTGTTAGATGAATGCAAATTAGCCCAAGCCTCATGGCTTTGGTGATATCTAAGTCCTCCTTCTATCTCCCTCATCCTGTCCTCTTAAATAATTGCTCTCAATTAAAAATGAACGACTAAAACACTAGGGAAATGGAAATGTATTTGAAAGAGTCCCTCCAAGTGCTATAGTGGAACGAGTATAAATTGATTCTGAGGGAACTAGAACTCGTTCCCATAGGCAATCAACTCAATTTCAATTACTAGGACCCTCTTTTTACTATCAAATACCACAATGATTAGGTTTTGGCATCCCAGAATGTTACGCTGTTTGGAATAAACAGGAATTGGGAAATATTATGTTTTTAATCCTGAATTTATTATTAGATTTTTTCGGCACTTACGTGCTCATTTTGACCTCAATAGGTATGCGTCAAGGATGCAATTTCAATGCGATCACTTTAAGGATTAGCTACCCTGTGGGTAGTATTTCGCATGACCAGATGCATTTAAAATAGCACAACGGAATCCGACATCTTCATTGAAGGAATTATGATGGTTGGTCATGCAAATTCAATGAAGAGGTCTACCACCTAACCTTTTCCATATGCGGCATCTCCAGCCCGGTAGATCCATCGTTAGGTCACCCGAGTTCCAATTGTGGGGAAATCTGACTGAACAGACGTCATTGTCGTTGTCATTGTGTAGTCAAATATAATTTTGGTTCGCATTTATCTGCCCACGGGGAGTGGGAAGATGTGATTATGAGACAAATGTGCAATGACTATAATGACCCTCATCCAAAGTCTCCGTTTAATTTGGAACATAAATTATGTCGGCTAATTAATCCAGCTAACTCTATAATTCCCAAGTGCCAAATTATTTTAATGGCAATGAGTATACGCTAGTATACACGGAATTATGAGAGCAAGTAGGTTAGTTACCAAGCGACCCAGATTCTATCTATAATTTCCATTTTTCGAAACAAAGGAATTTGATGGTGTAGAGACCTGAACAAACAAGGAGAGTCTGATAGCTTAAAATGATGTCATATATTAGATTTCGTAAAAAGATTAACACTTAATTTAAAATGTCTTTGGAGCATCCTCAAATCCCTTTCAAGAGAATGGAAAAACTGTTTCAGGGGGTGCGTAAAGGCATCTCTCACCCTTCGTCTCAAAATTGATGGAGAACTAGGTCAAATGATTTGATTTTACCATCGCAAAATCCCGGATACTACAAGATAGACTTCTTTGTTTACTAAAGAAGATTTGGGAGAAGAATTTTGTTGGTGACAGTTCAAGCATTTTTGGTAGCTGTAAACTTTTTGACAAATACAAGTCAAAAGGTTTTTTCTTTGTAGACAATGTAAACTGTAAATATAAGAGTTACATCCACACCCTTTTATCATAATAAGCATAGGGTTAAAGCCGGTGAAATATCCTTTCTGGTTTTCCCTTTGAATCTTCCTTACATTCGGTAAACGTAAACTTCAAAAGGAATCTGGAAGCAGGAATAAATGAATAGCATGGCATGGGAGCTGAGAAATTTCGATTGTCGTTAACATATTTCAAAATCTGGGTTTTGTAAAGGGGCAATACAGTATGAAAATTGCAGGGCAACGAATTTCTTTCAAGTTCGTCAGGAAATGTAGTTCGCTTATTTGTCCGCTCCATTTTCCACAGATGTAGGTATGCACACTAAACAATTTGATTTTAATTTCTAGAAAACCCGATGCACCGAACAAGTTTGTTTGGGGAGTTTAGTGAATTATAGCACTACTCGCCCGGCTGGTGATCCCCGACCATTGGACGAAGTCAAGATCCTTGCCAAAGAATTCTTTGACCAATATTATACTTCTATCAAAAGGTAAGGAAGGTTTCATTCATTCCTTTCTTTCCCCAGTTCCAGGATATCCAGGATCTCCAGGATCTAATTTAAAACAATAAACATAGACTGTTGATTTTGTACGATGATCTGGAGTTTGGCGTTTGTTATTTTGACAAAGACGCCATCCACTGTAATTGGTTTCTGTTACGAGAATTAGTTCCCTGCAAAAGTGGGTTCTTTGGGTCACGATCGCTTTATTTGACTTTCTGAAATTAAGTGACTGGAAAAATCATGTAGAACCTAAAGGAAAAAAAAATTTAATCCCGTACAAAATGTCCCAATTGAATTTTTTTCTCAGGGAATAAACCTAGAAGGTCCTCATTCATCAGATCTTAGATTTTTTTTCGGATGAAAGGGGAAAAATGGAATGGGCCCCGAAGAAAGGGGAAGGACGAAGTATGGGCCGCATACGTTGGAGAGGTACTCGTGTTTTTGTACATTTTCGATTTAACGCTACGTCAGATTTTAAATTACTCTTCGTCCAAAATGTTCTTGACGACAGGAGGGACAAATTTATGTGTGTGAAGGGCTAGTTCCAGTAGTTTCCATAAAAAGTCCAAGAAAAGTCCTTCAGCTCCAGGAAGACTTCGGACTGGGAAGAGAGAAAAATAAATAAAAATAAACTTTTTATTCCAATGTCCAGCAGGAGAGTCCTTAGCTTGAATTTTCTTTTATCATTTAATAGATTCAATTCAACATCTCATAACCAAAGGTGGGAGCAAGTCCTTAAGGACCTTCACGAAACGGGCACATATGACCTCACAGAGACGGAACTTGTTTACGGGGCTAAACTCGCTTGGAGAAATTCTGTACGGTGCATTGGCAGGATTCAGTGGGCCAAATTACAGGTAAATTTGAAGATCTTCTTAACGCCTCGGCTCCTCGAGGTCAAAGTGCTATTTGGTGGAGAGGTTCGGGATGATCGAGTTTTTCGGAGGGACGTCAGGATCCGTTCGACGTCAGGAGAGGTCAACTGGGGAGGATTTGGAATAAAATGAATGTTGGCCCCACAGCATGACATGAAATTCTTTACATAGGTTTTCGATGCTCGGAGCGTTGCGACGGCTGCTGGAATGTTCGAGGCAATTTGCAAGCACATCAAGTATGGCACTAATAAAGGAAATATACGGTTAGTGCCCTTTGTTTGACAATCTTCCTCCCACCCTCTTTAGACAATGAATTATGCATTCATGAATGGAAGCATTCTGCCGAAAGGTTGGAAATAAAACCTCACCGTACCTTCTTCCTTTACTTTATTGACAATGTCATGAATGAAAGTGTTTGCAGGTTAAATTAATAAGCAGTAGCCGGAAGAAACAAACTTTTGCCTCATAATCCACTGGAAGTAAAATAGTAGTGAATGGATGGATTTTGCATTTTATTACAGATCTGCTATTACAATTTTCCCCCAAAGAACAGATGCGAAACATGATTTTCGTGTTTGGAATCCAACACTGTTGGCGTATGCAGGCTATAGAAATCCCGACGGAACAATTCTAGGTGATCCTCTCAACCTGGAATTCACTGAGGTACGTTTCACGAGTTCGCAACGCTTTCTGAAAGTTAAAAAATATTTGTAAGGGTTACGGCGCCGTGCGCCATCCGCCACGGTTCCAAGCTCCACTTTTATTTTTTATAATAATAAATTTTGCATTTCGGTTCCTACGCTTTTTTTGAATTTTTGCAGAATGAAACTCCATGCTCTACTCCACCTAGATTTTGCGTCAGTCTCAGGTCCATAGAGGCATGGAAACTAAAACATGTAGACCGGATATTGACACCAGAGTCTCATGTCCGGAATTGTTAAGTAGCCTCAGATCACGTTATGCGCTCGCGTTGTCAGTGTGTTCTCGATATCAGGAACCACCTTTAAATTTATCTCTTTCCACATTTAAATTCATGTGAGATTGTCTAGTTTTGATTTGAGATTTGGTAACCTTGAATGCATTTTAATTTTGGAAGTATTTAGAAGCGGTTTCATTTTTATCCAACACCCAAATAAATTCTAGAAAACTTCCACCCTGATTGACGCGTATACTATTATTCGCATCCTGAATAAAATCTTTTCTGCCATTCTTCACTAGTTCCGTCCATGAAAAAAATGGCGAAATTGAAAGATGTTGCCGCTACGCCAAGTTATTTCTCACGTTTCATCACGTCGCAGAAATGGATTTAAAGTCCCCGTTTTACACCGGGTTTATGCGTTGGGAAATCATTTTACAGTTATGAAGGAATCGGGTGTAAATTAGCTTTAATACCATTTGCAAAGACGTGAAATCATCTAAGGTGGCATCCCTATGGAGCTTATTCAATGACCCAGAACAGGTTCTTTAGTTGTAATCATAGGCTCCGAATTATTACGGAAAATCATGAATCAATGTTAAGTTTCGGCAAAATTCAATTGAAAGTTGAAGGGAAACGTGATGGGTGGATTTCATGCTGGCTTCAAAATTTTACTTTCCATTTCTTTCTACTGTATTTTCGCAACTTACTATCCTTCCTCTTCAGCGTTTTACCAATTAGAATTATCTACGAGATTAAAAACTGTGAATTTCGTGCCTGCCTACAACCTACCCCAATTTAACGAAATTGCTTTAGGATTTTTAAACTGCGGAGTTAATTTAAATCAATGAAATATGGTGAACATAAACGAATTGCACGGAATAAATGAATGTGACAGGAATGCACCAAACTTGGATGGAAGGCCCCAAGGACCAGATGGGACATTCTCCCCATCCTCGTCTCCGCCAATGGAAACGATCCAGAATATTTTGAGATCCCCCCGGATTTGGTAGTCGAAGTCAAAATTAGTCATCCAACGTAAGTCGAATTTACAAAAGAACAAGAGGCAAGATGGAATGGATTAAGATATCTCTGTTTGGGTTAAGATATTTACAAAAAAACAAATCTTTTGATTGGCATCCGTAGGTTCGACTGGTTTAAAGATTTGGGACTCCAGTGGTACATTTTGCCCGCCGTCTCTGGAATGCTCTTTGACTGTGGAGGGCTCGAGTTCCCCGCGACGCCATTTAATGGGTGGTACATGGGAACTGAGATTGGATGCAGGGATTTAGGGGATCTAAATCGGTACAATGTCCTGGAGGTACGTAATGCCCAGGTTTAGTCAAATCCTTAATTTCCCTTGTTTAAATTATATGATTGACATCTCCAGTTTACAGCAAAATAACCCTCGGTTCTGTTCTTTTTTTCAATTAGTATGCGCAATATAACCGATATGGATTTTATGGAATCTTTCCATAAAATCCATGTTGGGTGTGTTCCATGAACATTCGGCAAATTGAAATGAAGTTTCTGATGATTTCAGGACGTAGCATTAGGAATGGGATTGGATACAAAGAATCCCACAACCCTCTGGAAAGATAGAGCCCTCGTGGAACTCAACCTCGCCGTGCTCCACAGTTTTCAAGTAAGACGCCATTCTCCAGCAAAAAAAGAAGAAAATCCTGGAATCTTAAGAGGATCTTGGGGAAAGTTGGTGAAAGCATTTGAACCTGATAACTGATTTACAGAAAGCAGGAGCGACGATGGTGGATCACCACACAGCCTCCGAATCCTTCATGAAACATTACGAGAATGAAGTAAAGGCTCGTGGTGGTTGCCCTGCGGATTGGGTTTGGATTGTCCCACCAATGTCAGGCTCAGTAACCCCTGTATTTCATCAGGAAATGGCATTGTACCATCTTAAACCGAGTTACGAGTATCAATCACCGGCATGGAAGACTCACATTTGGAAGAAAAAAGAAAAGGCTGGTGGAAACAATGAGCAGAGGGCCCGACGGAAGTTCCACTTTAAAGAAATTGCAAAAGCAGTTAAATTCACAAGTAAACTATTTGGGAAGGCCCTTTCAAAGCGAGTCAAAGCAACAATTTTGTATGCCACGGAAACTGGGCGTTCAGAACACTTTGCCCGGAAATTATGCGAAATCTTTGGACATGCTTTCAATGCTCAGGTATAAGGGAATAACGATAACTAATTTAGCTAATTTTAGGTTCAAAGTCTCTTAAGGGCCTGGAAACCAAGATTGAATTAAGGTGGTAAATTATATTGACGAGATCTTTTATTGGCACTTTCAGGTCTACGCCATGAGTGAGTATGACATAATCAATATAGAACATGAAACTTTGGTCTTGGTTGTCACATCCACCTTTGGAAATGGAGACCCGCCGGAAAACGGGGAGGTAAAGGCCGGATGAATAATCTCAAATTAAATTGTCATTAATAAAGCCAGGATCTTAATGTACCCTAATTTTACAGTCATTTGCAGAAAGTTTGTACGCACTCAAGATGAACCACGGAGACGAACTAAAGTAAGTTCGACTCGTTTGAATTAAAAAGTTTCGCCAGCTTACAACTTTTTTTGAAATCCTTTGAAATAGCATGGCGAGCTCAAAATCTTTCATCAAAATGAATAGCCAGACGGATTCAGTATCATCACTGGATCGAAAATTAGACCGAAGCGACTCCCTAAGAGGGAATCAGCCTGACTCTGACGATATCCTGGGAATTCTAAATAATATCACGTGAGGCGTTGGTTCAAGAGGAGTTCATGCCACATGATGCGCCCCACTGATTTCTACTCCTTTGAACTTATTTCGTAGGTACGCCGTATTTGGACTTGGGTCAAGCGCCTATCCAAACTTTTGTGCTTTTGGAAAGTACGTGGATAATCTTTTGGGAGAGCTTGGAGGTGAAAGACTAATGAAATTAACTTGCGGGGATGAACTAAATGGCCAAGATAATGCATTTCGACTATGGGCTTGCGAAGTGTTTCAGGTAAGGAACCATTCATCTGCAGAGGCAGGAGAGCGAATTATTATTGGAAGACAAGGGAAAATAGTACCGGGAAGCATTCTAGAAATGTGCTTTATTTATTATGTACACAAAAGGGGACTTGAACCGTGAAGGGATCAATAGTAATGCAATAAACCTTGAGTGGGAGATAAGCTCCAGCAAGATGAAAAATTAATCACTGGGATAGTAAGCTCAAAGACCTGGATTCGGTAAATCAAGATCAAGGGAAGGCACCAAGGGTTAAAGTTTACGTGGCAACTAACCATGCCAGAAGGGATATAAGGGGGTGGGAATATCGCCGAAGGAAAGGATCTGGTCAACGCTGGATACTTTACAATGTTTTACGTTTCCAGATTGCTTGCGACTCATTTTGTCTCGATGGCGGTGTCACGGATCTTCCTACGGAATCCGTTCTGTCACCGGAAACTGTCCGACTCTTCCCGTCAACGACGCCGGACAAAGTCATAAAAGGTGACGGACCGCTTGGAATAAGAATTTTTGAATGTCAAGGATTTTAATTTGACCTCCGTTTCAGCATTATCAAAGTTGCACACGAACCGGAAGGTCGCACTTTATGACCTAATTGACAGAACAAATCTCAATGCACCCGGAACGTCGTAAGCTCTAATTGGCAAAGGCATCCATGTTTTCGTACTCAATTTTTAATTGGTTTTCCAGGAGGGTAACCGTGAATGTGGTTCTTAAAGCTCAACTCTCTGACGCTGCTCTGAATTACGACGCAGGAGATCACGTGGGAATAATGGCGGATAATCGACGTGAACTCGTTGAGCCGATTTTGAGTCGATTGGCGAATAAACCTCTAACGAATGATCAGCCAGTTCAACTGGAGCTTCTAGAAGAGAAGCATACCCCATTGGGTTTATGCCAGATTAACCTTACTGGTAGAATTCAGAGGCTAACTTCTTGAGTTTAATTTAATTCCAGGAATCCAAAAGCAGTGGAATCCACATGATCGGTTTCCATGTGTGAGTGTCCGAGATTTATTCAGCCGATTTCTGGACATAACAACACCCCCAAGACCCGACCTTCTCGTTTACTTTGCTCGATGTGCATCTGACCCGATTGAACGGGAAACGTTGGAAATTCTAGCTAAGGTTGGTCTAAAAGTCTTCCTGAACCATAAGTGTGCAAGGGATGCTTAAAGTACTGAATTATAGGATTCGGACGAGTATGAGCACTGGAAAAATTGGCATTGGCCCGACCTCGCCGCAGTTTTTGCCATGTTCCCCTCAGTTAGTCCGGACGCCGGCGTACTATGCGCACTACTACCACCACTTCAACCCCGATTCTACAGTGTATCGTCTTCATCTTTGGTCCATACTAATGAGCTCCATCTCACAGTAGCTATCGTCACGTATCGGCCAAGAGGCGGAGATGGGCCTCTCCACTATGGTGTCTGTTCAAACTACCTCAACAATGTCCCCATAGGGACAAAAGTACCTTGCTTCGTACGACAGTAAGTGGGCTTCATGAATTCATTCCTGAATTTAATATTAATATTTTAAATATATTGTAAATGCTTAACAGTTCCAGTGGATTTCACATGCCCTCAGACATTTCACGGCCACTTATTATGGGTAAGCGCCAGTACCTGAGTCTCCACCTAACGAGTGCTACGAACACTACGAATGCCACCAAACTTGCAAGTTTAGTAATTATGCTGACGACGAGGCGACAAGGGGAATGCTACAGGACGACACTGGACACAAACTAAAAAACTAAAATATGAATGAACTTTTAAAAATATAGTTGGACCTGGATCTGGGATTGCTCCATTCCGAGGATTCTGGCAAGAGCGTTCCGCAAAAGCGCCTGTGGAGCAGTCTGGAAGATCAAAATTAGGAAGGATGACTTTATTCTTTGGGTGCCAAACAAAGGAAATGATTCTCTACCGTTCCGAACTTGAGAAACTAAAGGAAGATGGAATCATCAAGGACATTTTTCTTGCCCTATCACGAGAACCCAGCATTAAGAAGGTATATATATATATATTATATGTATTAGCCTATCTTTATTCATAAAACATTCTTGATATATTTTTCAGACATACGTACAAGATTTAATAATTCGAGAAAAGGAAAAGCTCTCTACGCAAATCCTGGAGGAAAACGGCCATGTTTACGTCTGTGGTGATTGCACAATGGCGGAAGAGGTTTACCAAACGCTAAAACGGATTGTTCAGGAGCAAGGGAAAATGAATGATACTGAAATCGAGAGTTACATGCTTTCCCTACGGGTAAACCTTTATGCGACGCCACGTCCAGAAGTTTCAAACATTGGTTTTCGATAAAACTTTATGCAATTACTGAACTATTTCCCCATTTTCCCCATTTGCCACATCTATATTTCTCAGGTATTTTACGTTGTATTTTTATTCATATGACGCTTTGTAATACTAAATACGAAATCCTAGATGTGTCAAACTATATTTGCCACTAATGATTTGCAAATATATGACAATGGAATGACAGCTAAATGAGCATTTGGTTTTAGCAGTTGATGATTGGGACTTTTGGATTCACCGTCGTATTACACAGGGCAATTACATAAAAAAAATTCACAAGAAAAGACTCATTTCTGTGTGAATATTTCCTATGTAGTCACCCTGGTATTACACACGTATTACGCAAAATATAACAATTAATATTTTTATTTTTTCAGGACGATAATCGTTATCATGAAGACATTTTCGGGATTACGCATCGAACTTCTGAAGTGGTTGAGAAAGTGAGGAAGACGGCGTTGTCCCGAATCGAGTCCAACTATGCTCTGAGTCAAACAAATTCACCCACAGCCATTGGTCCTTAAATGTCCAGCCAAATTCACAAGTAAATGAACCCTTCAAATTTCGTCGGTGACAAGCCTGAGTTTCAATTTCTGTTACTGTAAAACTTAGCATTTCGTTTGAGTTCAGGGGCAGAGAAATCCTTTGTTAATCTTTGTTTTAATTAACTTGTATCCTCTATAAATAGATGAATGGGATTTAGGAACGTTTTGCCTCTTGTTACCCCTCACTCGATATTACTGTTGATGTCATTGTTATAAAATATTGAAATTTAATAGAATTTATTCGTGTAAGCTAACCGTTTCTTCCAAATTTCCAAGCTTACCCGTTCTTAATTCTTTCCTGTGAACGTTCTGTTCGTTGTGATCTTGACCAATGAGGTCCCTTGTAATTTCGGCGTCTTATTCGTCAATTTCATTAATTACTACTGTATACTCCTGCAATGTCCTTCCTTCCATGAATTAGCACATGCGCAATTCAGAACATAACTTACGTTTTAATTCTATTTCGAAATGTACGTCTTCTCTTCTAAACTTCATGCACTACTATTGAAAAATTGCACTCTTGGCGATTTATTTGTCTCGTATCTTAAGTAATAATCCAATTAAGGCCTATATCTACTTCATCCCAAAAGAATTATAACTCTCTATTGAATTGAAATCTTAGACGCTGTTGTATCTAAAACATTTCTCAGTGTATTCAATGGGTTATCAATTAAAACATTTTAAACACGTTGAAAATTGCGGAATGCATTTTATAATTTCACATTATCTCTAATTTTATTCAGACCTGACGTCATGTATTTACGGACCTTTTCATGAGATCAATGAGGAAGGAATATGGATTATTTGAACTGGATGAAAATGGTCCCTTCTTGATTATTGATTCAAAAGCTTCCTGTTCTGGCGGAGACAACTAAAATTTAGAGAATAAAAAATCGGCATCAATTTTAGCTGACAACTGCAGTAGTAATTCCGTTTTAATGAATATTGAACTTACGCCAGAATAGTAATCCAGTGTTGAATGAATGAACAATTTTTTAATTTGCGAAGGGTTCCGTCTCAACTCTGCAAACGGTAAAAGTAAGGACAGGTCGGGTGACGTAGAAATGCCGATAAAGAATAAGGTTAAATTCCACATTGTTCTGGACACATCGGGAGAGGCTACGAAATTTGGCAAGCTAGCTATGATCCATTCACGAACTAATACTGCTTCCTGAGGCTTCCTACGAGCCTTGTCGAATATCTAATTAAAAACAAAACAGGAGGAACTATCATTAAACGGTCATCAAGAATATAATTACTTGATAAGATTCAGTTTAAACGATGAATTTACTTGAGCAATCGTTGGGGCTAGGAGTTCTGGATATATTTGATTTGGTGAAAGGAATTGAGAAATCACTCGATTTAGAATCTCAGATGGTGGAAGAAAATCCCTTACAAGAAGTGGTAAAACTTTTGAAGCAACTTTGGCAGGGAACTTCCTTCCGTTCCTTAGCCTACACAGCGGAATAACGTCTCATTATTACAGACATAAATGACTAATTAGTAACAATGCACTTACAGCTGAAACAAAATTTCAGAACGTTCAGCCATTTGCATAAGGACCTCGGGATCAGGGTCATGGACGCCGTAGAAGTCAGCAAAGTCTACAAAATATACACAAATATTAAAACTGAAGACGGATGTATTAGGTTCATCCCAATAATTCCTGTCTTACCGCTGTAGAAAATAGTCAGGAAGAGCTTAACACTTTCGTAGAATATTCCTAGGTTTGGAGTCCTCATGGTATCCAGAGCTACTTTCGACACAAGCTTCTTTGTCTCCGGTTCGAGGCCACCAATCTCCACCCTTGTTCTAAGACTCTGTTCAAGAATCAGTGGTTTTAGAATGATAGTGATAAATATATTAAATGAAGATATATGGTATTTCTCTCTTTACCTGAAGGACCAGTAGACGAATTGAAATGTGGACTTTGTTCAAAGGACTGAGAACAGTTAGAACGTTTCCCAGCACATCCTGCTCAAAAGTAGTTTTACAAGTTACATTGGAGGAGCAATATATCCAGATGAATAGTAAAAGTTTCCAGGCACTGTAGCTATGGCTTTCCGAATCGTTCAACCTGAATCATATTTTTTGCAGAACGTAAGAATTTACTTTCATTAATAAGTGTTACTTGCATGCGAATTTGAAATTAACGTTGAAAGAAAAAAACTTGCGTTTCGTTCAGTTGCGTGCAGTTAAGAACGTATGGTATCACAATATTCAAAAGCAGAGTAGATTCCGGGTGATTTTGGAAATATATAAGTGCTGTTTCTAATCCGCCATTGGCTACATTGGCAGATGGACTGTTCAGAGCCCCTTCCAACATTTGCCCCAACGATGCCAATACCTCTGGTTCCTGTAATCAGATTTAAAATTTTAACATGTGCCATTGTTAGTCTTTACGGATAAATGCTCACCACAGTGAAATGAGAGGCAGCGATGAAGATCCCAAAGACCAAGTGTGACCATAGTGCATCGTCTTCCTTTTCAATTCCTTTGTATACTTCCATAAAAGTATCAAACATCCAGACATATTGAGAAGGGTCGTCAAAATATTTGGAGATGTTGACGACATTCTCAACCACTTTGGTTATTAGAAGCAACGGCATTTTCCCCTTTTGAAAAATACACGAGTTGAATTATAGGTAGGATTATAGCAACGATGAACACCAAGCGCCTTGTCAAATAAAACCTGTATATTCTGCATCCATTGTGAAAAGAGGTCAATGAGGAAGCGGATACAAGAAGTGACGTCAATATTGGACTCATTGTTAAAAGTTTTTTCACAGAGTGAATACCTAAAATCAGAAAATGATTCAATTAGAAAATGAGCGAGACAAAGAAATCGAAAATATCTTTACGGCAATGGCGGCAAATATTTGGAACATATTTGAGGTTCAAATTCATGAAGGGTAAGGTTGACTTTCACGAGGCCTTTCAACCTGAAATAAAATTATGAAAATAGGAAACTTAGAACAAAACATGTCCCGATTAAAGAATCCAGGCCGTTTCACATACGGTTTTCGACTAGAGAGGTCTGGTGTAAAAACGACTCTGACAGACTGTTCTAACATCATTGACAGCGCTTGCAGCCCAACGATTATAATCTGAAATGAAGTAAATAAAGTAGGTATAGCATTGAACTGCCAGGATTACTTCAACGGGAGACTCAAAATCTCAAAGTATTTATCGTCAAGTCTCCTGTCGCACCTGAAGATTGTGGTGCTCATCTCCGAATGAGTTGATCACAGACAAAAACGTCATCCAGTTCTCTTCAAATTGAATTTTACTCGCGATTCCAAAATAATTTAGCCTAAAGAATTCAGCAAGGTTTAATAATCCCATTGTTCAAATGGACTTTATATGGAGAGACTTACTTTGAAATATATTTCAGAAGTAAATCCTTTTCATTCTGTAGCGTTTCCAGTGGAATGTGTTGAATTGGAGGGAATATTAAGGCTTTATTCATCAGTGGTGGTTTCCATCCGAGATGTGAAATAAGTATCCATCCATTTACGAGCTCACACCGTGCCAGTCCAGACACCAGAGATCTAAATAGAATTGAGATGCCGCTGATGAGTAAACTGAATGCGAGTTTAAAGGGAAGACAACAAAATAAGATTTACTTTATAAGCTCATAAAGAGTAGGTTCCATCGACAGATTTCCACACTTGACTTGATTGATTACGTCCAGCATAAAGTTGAACTCTCTTAGAATCCGAGCACATCCTTCATTGAGTTCAACCCCAACCCATGTGTCTTCTAAATATATTTTAAAGCAATCAGATTTGCGTTGTTCCAATGACTTTACCAGACTTCCTATTCTTACCGATTTCTACTGAAACGTATGGGATTTTGAAATGGGAGATAATACGTCTCACAATATATCCAAGGGATTCAATACAATTGAAAAGTAAGAGATGATGATCTCGGACGTCGAAAAATTGCAAGAAAGATGCGTCTTTGATTGCGATGCAAGAAAATTGAAGGAATCCAATGAGTTGGTGAACTGGTAACTCATCATTTTGACAAAGGACTCTCATGTACTGAAAAGAATCGGGAAAAAATTAGCGATTAGAATGAGAAAATTATCATTTTTCGAAAACATAAATACTTTAGAGGCGCTAATAAGTGTACCTGGAATGAAAACGTAAAAACTCTGGTCGGAATGTAATTGTTGTGCAGCAAGGTTGGTGGAGAAGGTTCCTTTCCTGGAGACAATAATTCCAGGATGGTTGACTTCAACTCCAACAGCTCAGTTAGCAATGCCCACATGTCGTATAAACTATTCCGAAATGGGACACTTAGAATGGACATAGTGTTCTCCATACTGAAGGATACCTAACAGTAATATTCAAGGATGTAAAATAAACAAAACGTTTACGCCACTGATGTCACGAATTTACCAATAGATTCTCAGGGATTAATGGTTCCCAAGAGTCTAGCGTTTCCACAACCAAATCCAAAGCAGCCACGCCCAAAGGCAACGTAGTGATTAGGCTAGAATGCTTCTCTGTAGTCAATAAAGTTTTGAGTTCCTCCAATGGTATTTGGCCCTAGAAACAAAATATAGAATAACATTCATAATTAATTGGCAGTCTGTATTGGACTCTTACTTGTAACGCTTGAGACTGAAGGTGCTTAAAGACGTACTTCAGAATAGCCAAATTAAATTTAGGAAGCGTTAGAACATTGAAAACTTGTCTGTAATTTAGGCTCGACAGAATCTTGGCAAGTGCTGCTCCTTCTGTTGCATTGATTCCCTCACAGCACCTAAAATAATCAATCGGCCTCTTGAATTTATTCTCATAAACCCAGTGGTAGACACTTGGCTTGGTAAGTTCCACTTACCAAGCAGAAATAGGACCCTCCCTGAAGTTGGTATCATCCCCACTCGTCGCTTTTTCGTCATTATCAGCACCAGCACCAAAGAATTTTTTGATCAGCGAAACCAGCCTTGGAAATCTACACAGAAAATATCGTGCAATTGTACAGTTTATCTTCGGGCTGGAAAATATTTTGTTACTCCAGAATCAATGTCGGATTTGAAGTAAAATCCTTCAAAACTTCGATGTTCTCCTCTGAGAATAATCCGTCTTGGCCTTGCAAATGAACATAAAGGAAGCAGGCAAACTGGGAGATTTCGAATGATACTGATGCAAGTGTCCTCGTCTTCAATAATTTGATGCAGAGCATGGCACATGCTGCTTTGTATCCTTCATAAGCCCGTTCCATAAAGCGTAGGACGGCATTTACTAAAGAAATCTACAAGAACACGTCAAACTAACTAATCTTAGTTTCAATGGTAAGGTTTAGTTCCGGGCTACATACGCTGAGGTTAGGCCCGTCGGTGATTTCTACGAGTTTCTGAATCAGGACATCTCGAGAGGAATCTGAGATTCTTGTCCAAAAAGATGTAACTACGGGCGAGTGACTCTGACGGAGGATGTAGATGAAATAATTTTCTATCAACCATTTCTCCAATCTAGGATCAGCAGTAGGCACCTAACAAAACCGGAGAAAAAAGAAAAAAAAAAAAAAGTTAAAAAATCGGATTTGAAAAAAAAAGAAGTTAAACAGGTAGGCAAAGAGTAGGCTTCGGAGGTGTTAGTTTGATAAATTAGAAATCTTCGTAAGAAGATCCCACAAAACAAAGGACAGAATGACACATCCAAAAATCAGCGAATTATAAACTATAATTCCAAATACCTCAATTTGAAACTGGAACTCAAAATTATGAATTCCAAAGCAGGGAGAGACCTTCAGTACAAAGAAAAGAAAATCGTATACTACGGAAATAGGAAGGAATTCAATTATAAGGTTCAAGGGGTGTGAAAATACCTACCAAATGTTTGACAAGAAGAGGGACGAATTCCGACAGAAAAACTTCTTTGGTGGTCGGAGACTGCAAACTCAATAGCACAGTATCCCAGACCTCAGTCCACGGATAAGTAAGAACGGTCAGAAATTCACAAAACGCTTCTCGTAGTTCGGGGTGTGACAGACTCAGTTTAGCCACTTGTTGTGAGATTTTACGGAAGTCGTCCAACTTATCTTCTCCAGAAAGTTCTGCAACTGCTTCTCCAGATGAATCTATAGAGAAACGATTTTAATGAGACTGCCGTGGGAGGACTCCAATTCCAATTCCAGAACATACCTTTGCAAAGGATAGAAGACGTCACCTTGATGAACACGACCAGTTGCTCTACGACAAATTCATCCATGCGTTGCTTAGTTCCATTACCCCACTTGAAAATCTTCTGAATGTGCTCAACAAATTTCAGAAAAATATCCAGGAGGAGTCTGAAATGGAAAAGAATGTTTTCTGAAAATGGAACTCAAAATGCGAGGAATGAGTTAAAGAAACGTACTTGCTGGGAATAAATTCTTCGCTATGATGAACGGTTCGCAATATCACTATCCAGAATGCGTTGACTGCTACCACCCAGCGAATAAGGGAAGAAGGATCATTCGTCTTGGGAAGAACAAACATGAAGGTACTAAAAGCTGCATTAAGTTTATGTTCGTAATTCCTGTTTTGGTAGCTACCTCAAGTTGAAGCGCGGTTTGCAAACTTTCTGTCAGCTTGCAAAGTGAAGGTACAGCGGTAGCATGAACTGAAAGGAGAATGGATATGAGACAGATGAAGTCTGGAGAGTTATTTATGACAAGTCGATTTGATTCAATTGCGTCCAGAATTGCTTTTGCAAGAATTCCAGATTCTGTTGACCACTTGGCTTCGCTAATTCCCCGTCTCCCGTGGATTACCACAAACAGCATTGGCAGCACCTAAAAGACGCATTTCTGGTGTTTATATCATGGAAATTAAAGCAAATTTCTCTCCACTTACATCAGGGAAGCTCAATAGCTTCAAACTATTCTGAAATAAAACTTCCCGTTGGGCTTCAATTTCCTTTTTTTCTAAATTAGTAATTCCAGCGAATCCTTGACGAATGAACAAATCTTGCACGATTTTCTTCATCGCTGGTATATCTGAAAGTATTCAAATTGGCATAAAGGCAGCGGCATGTAATTTAAATAATCAGTGGGAGCGCTTGAGAAGTACTTGGTCTTATGTCTTACAATTTGTGGCAGGATTCTGACCGGAAGCCACTAACCCATCACATAACTGAAGCATTTTTGGAGTGTCAATAAACTTTTTTGTTGGGCGGTCCATATGTGATAGATGAGTAAAGTATTCAAAAATGGCATCCACAACTACCGCCGAGTTCCTAGAATCATGGTACCTGAATATATACTGACTAAAATTAAATGGAAAATTCATGCTTAGACCGTACCTAAATTGGCCCTCCTCAAGGAATGCCAGTTGCTTAATGACAGCGCTTAAAAATACTTGATTTGAATCCACCATAGCGTAGTTCACATGACCTTTGATTAATTCGCTCACAAAAAGTAGGATTTCTGCTTGGATCATGCTGTCACTGGATGCTAAGTACGTCTAAAATAAATTGAAATATTTAAAATGAAATTAAGATAATGTTCAATAGGTCATTCAATCGATCATGTAAAATACCTTAAGAGCAGTTATCACAATGGGCTCAAAAGAACGAATATGACTTCCCAAGCCGGATTTCTCGGATGGATTTTTGAAGTCAGCACTCCTGCGACTAGCTAGGAAACTAGAAGTAAAATAAACAAAATATTTTATTGATAAAAAGCGTTAGGTAATGAATATCGATTGTCGAACCTACCTCTTGTAGAAGTTTTCACAGAAATTCTGGAATTGAGCTAAGGAATCCTCTGAACCTGGGGAAAACACGTCTTCGATCAGAATTGCTGGGCATGGAGAATTGAGGCATCGTAAAATCTGTCAAAGTTGCCAAGTTTTTAGGTTTTTACATGTTTGGAAAACGGTTCTTAAGTTTGATAGACTAAGAAGACATACCCGTTTCATGCATTTAAGCGTAGGAACTGGCGCCAAATTAAATACGACTGGAGAAATCGCCAGAATATCTTCGATAACGGATGTTAAGCCGAGATAGTCATATCGTGTCCAAGCAAAAATTGAACCTAGTGTTTCTAGAGACGTGACCAAGACCAAAGTAAACTTATGTGTGACAACTGGATCCAAATTGGACTTGTAGACCTTCCAGGATTGCAAGAGAGATTCCTCTATCCTTTTCAATTGAACTGGGCATGTAGCGGAACCCAATGAGGTGGCTGACTGTTGTCGTTGCACAGGTTTTGACTTCTTGTCCACGTCTAACACAAAATATTCACAAAAATAAATTATTAATGGTGGCATGGCGGAGTGAAACAGCGGTGTGTCCTCACCCATGACTTTCTTCTCAGGATCCTTGCCGACTAATTTTTTAGCTGGAGACAAAGGGGACTGCTTCTTCGGGGGAGCGGTAGCAACATGTGACTTGAGTAAGGTGTTGTAAAGCTTCAATATGCCATAACAATGATTGAGGAGCGAAAGGCCGTAAAAGGATAGCTGAAATTTAAAGGATAATTGAAGAATTACGTACACTCTTACGAAACTGCGACTAACTGATCTGACCGTCTCATGTGATCCAATGAATGGAGAATTTTCATCAGTTGAGGTCCCCGTATTCCGATTCATCAAACCAATAAAAAGGGCGGAGGTGAGGCTGAGTAAATTCTGATGGATGTACATGTCGGCAACAATTGACGACGATCGGAGTAGTTCAACAGTCACCGAAAATACGACCGGAAGTTCGCTGCCTCCACATCTCCAGGCACCTTGATAGACGCTCGGTGGAAAAGCTTCGGCCAATGAAGACAATAAGTAATAGTAACTGGCCTAAGAAACAGAAACTAGTTTCGAATCACAAAAACTTAGAATTTTAAAAATAAATCCTCGTAATCTGCAACTTACAATAAAATGCTTCTCGTGAAGGCTGCTCAATTGAGGAATGATCTGATCTAATACTTTTTCTAAATGTTTTGACACATTGGAATGGAAGCACTCTTTATCAGGGAACTTGAAAATATCACAACTCATGGCATTAATCACAGTTTTCGACGAGAAAGGATTCCTCTTTCCCAAAATCCAGTCTTCACGATTTCCACATGCTTGAATAAACCTGTAAAATTAATGCATAAGTGAATCCCACATCAGTATGCATTGTTTTTCAATATGTTAGATCGAAGATTAGATAGAAGCAAAGAATTTCCGTACTTTGTCAAAGCGGACACAGTGCTAGATCTAACTCGAACATCTTCGTCAGACAATAAATGAAGAAAGAGATTCAGTGTCCGATCCTGAATTTGTTCATATTCTGGAACTGAGTCCCACTGGATTGCAGCCAAGAGCTCAATCAAGTTAACCTTAAAGGAAAAATACATCAATTGTGGATTCATCGACAAATACTTTGTAATATTAGGATCGACTTACCTTCACCAACCAATAAGGATTGGAAGTGATTGCGAAGAGATTCGGAAATAATTCGCCTAGCATTGATGCTCCCTCTCTGCTCCTTAGAATCGGAACCAAGCACTCACTTACGCCGGAAAGTGCATACTTGACACCGATATTTGATTGATCCAGTAAACCAAAGTTCAAAACAGCAACAAGTTCTTCGATGCGTAAATCCTGGTTCTCCCAGATACCATTTCCCACCCGGAGGATTCGACTTAGGAAATGACCAATGAGGAGGTAGGTTGAGCCTCTCAGTAAAGGATCGTGATGCTTCGAGTAGAGTGAAACGTCGCTAATTTTCTGCTGCTTCTCAGTTTCATCCATTTCTACTTTAGCAGGTGAGAGTGGCAGGAGGTAAACTTCAGGGCAGAGTTGAATGGCATTGATTATGCAGTTGATTGCGAGAACCTTCACTGTTACTCTAATTTCGCTATCAGATCGCTCGTATCCTTGTTTTCCTGTATCAAAATTAACATATCAATTTACAGTTTTTGTCGTCACGCTTCGTCAGTTACGGTAGTCGTAAATTACTCACCGGCAAGAAGAAAATTGTAAGCCAAAAATCTAGCACAGTAATGCAATGGCACATTCGCCTCATAGAGGGATCCAATTTGGAGTTCCGGAAATGATTCGAGTACAATAGTACTTTTCAATCTAGCATACTGTTCTGTATCGTCTTCAGACTCTAATTCCTCGCTGCTACGACTTCCTGTTTCGGCTTCTGGAAAGAATTTGGTTGATGAGAATATACGATTTATATAATGTTACCATTATACAATGTCGTTAAATTACCGCTAGTTGAAGCCATGATAAACACATCAGAATCTCGACGGCTAGCACTAAATGGAGTATTAGTTTCAAGCTCGTCCATTGGCTCACTTGCCGTAGATGACAGCTCACTTCGGAATGTAGGCAAGTCTAGCTCAGATTCAAGTAGCAGAGTGGAAGCTGGTGGATCATCGGATTCTGAAAGCTCACTTCCTATGCCTGTTGGGGAACACACCATTATTAACTTGACACAAATTTCCACATCAAAGTAAAATTACTTGTCCATTGAGGTTGTGGTGGTGAAGTTCCAGCGTGACTATTTGTAATCCACTGCTCGGAATCAAAACTGTTCTGAATGCCATCCGAGAACGTCAACCGGCGTGCAACCTCAAAAACTGGGCTTGTTAGGAGTTGCTGGAGTGTTTCCAGGCTAGTTGTGATTACATTGTGGTCATCATGATTGCACAGAATGAGGCAAATCTCGTAAACCTTAATACAAGATTGGTCACTATTTCATTCTACTGGAATTAATAGTACGTTATAAATAATTAAAAAAAGAGTACTAACCTGCACAATATTCTGAAACACGGCTTCTTTATTGGCAATTCCTGGAAATGGCTTCTCCAGTTCTGCGTACAAAGGTGGAATGCATTGACGAATACATAATAGTACGCCAATCAGCGTGGAAACACTCGTCTCCATCAAGTTTGGCGTAAGTAATTCTGAAAAGGGAATAAACGATCAAAATGGACGCTAAATTTTTTGAACTTCTGCAATAAACTCACGAATTATTTCCACAAGCAACCTGGGAAGAAAAACATTTGGCTTCCGAGAGAATTGACAGACATACACCAAAATTGAGGCTGAGGATCTACGGACGACAGTTGAATTGGATTCCAAATTTTTCATATACTCCTTACAAAGCAGCTATATAAATAAAATCAATTCAAGATTGTGAAGTGGAGAGCAATTATTATTTTTGTACCTTCACATCGGTATCGGTTAAAAAAAGTCCTAGGTTCTTCAATATTTGCAGAAATGATGTCGAGAGGTTCTCATATAACAGTTCCTCTGTTCTTCTGGATATTTGTACCAAACTTGGAATCAGGCTCTGGATAAACCCCCGGCATCGACTAGGTCTGCGAAAAATCAATGTTTTATATTTGTCAATTGTAAACAAACTTGTAAAATAGATGGACATACCTGATATCCGAACTCATTGTAGCAAAGATACTCAATGCAGTTCGGAGAGATCGAGGAGCTTGACTCTTCTTAATTTCGCGATAGACTTCCAACTGGAATTTATTGAGCAGAATTCCACGCAAGGTCTAGAACAAGAAAATTACTTTATAACTTTTGGGGACATATTTTGGATCCAACTGAAATTATTAACATCCCCAACAACCGATAATTCTCTAAAAATTAACCCACCCGAACAATTCTATTTAGACAATCAACAGCAACAAGGCGAATATCTGAATCCGGATCATTACAAAGTTGGAATAAGACTTCGGTTACACTCTCCAATATCTGTAAGCAAAATTAAAATGTTACATATAACCAACGAATTATAAAAAGCTACATATCCTAGGGTTGATTTTGTTTACCTTCGGAAACTCCATCAAGTTTTGCACATTTGGATTCAAAACAGAATCCGTCACAGCCACACAATGTTCAATTCTCTCCTTTTTCCTTCAAGTCATTGTAAAAATGAATATCGCATTCTTAAAAACAACCTACAATTATAAACTCAAACTCAGGTTCATGGCTCACTTTGTTTTGATGGCATCACTGGCAGCGACAACAGCAGATGTAATGGACCCTGGTATATTAGCTTCCGTCCCAATGGAGAAGGCAGGAACCTTCAACGATTCAATTGTTTTGAGCAACTTTTCCATTGAAGTGCCGGAAGTAGCTGCTCCAAATCTAACAGTATTAGTTCATCCGATGATGACACCTTTAGTTCCGGTAAAGCATCGCTAGAAAGTTTATCAGGCATGTGACGTCTCTCCAGATTGATCTGAAATTGAAACAATTGATGAGTAAATTAATAATCGTGCATTCTCTCCGCTCCCTCGCACATATCGGGAATTATTCTAAAAAGTTGTCTGTCGATTTACCTTTTTTGTATCCTGCAAGGTTACTACTGTTTGAAATGAATCGAAGATAGGCAATCAACGCTCGCAATATCCCATAAACTTTTGACTGTCTTGACTCTTGAGTGACTCAATTAACTTATTATAATTAATTGCAAATTAAATGAGAGATTGAAAAAGAAAATTGCGTATGCTGCTGCTGGTGGATTTATTAATTATGTGAAATTAATTGGTAGAATTGAAATTAGCGCCAAATGAATCTTAAGTTTTGCCAAGTTTAAGCCAATGTTAATGAAATTTTAGAAACAAATTGTAACATACCAAGCGAATATTGTTTGCATGATATCATTGTGAATAACGAGTGTCAAAACCACCATGTCAAAACATCTTAATTGTTCCAAACGTAACTAAATTAAATACTCAAAACATTCTACAACACATTTTTTTTTGTAATGAAAGTGTACCGTAAAGCTTCGAATACAAACCACCTGTAATTAACACCTACCTTGAAATAGCGCATATGCCAAAAACTATTCTTAAGGAATTAACGCCTACCTCAAATTAGCGCCTATCCCAAAAATTATTTTATCCAGTGAACGCGGGGCGTAAATTCGAAGCTTTACCGTATTTCTTTTAATATAATTGAATGAGTAACGAACTGTCGTTAACTAAAAGCATGATTAATATATGATTATTAATAAAGAAGAAATCAGGTTAGTTGTGTTAATTCATAAGTTAAAATTGAAATATAGGAACGTTACTATTTTTTCATTTTGTCCCGTTGAAATTGGTGATGACTAGACCAATTTAGTTTGCTCATTATATTGCAGATTAATAAATAAATAAAACCAAGCTGTTTGCTCAAAAAAAAGGCTCCAATTCCAGTTCCTAAATCGGAGTCAGTAATTTGGTTGTTGAAATCGGTGAACTTTTAGCTCAAGTAGAATCGAGCTATCTCTCACAAATTCCCGCCTTTGCTATGTGGTGTAGCTGGTGTTGGGGCTATAACCTAACCTAACCCTTGCTATACCTAAAATTCATGTGGGAATTTGTGAGAGATGCCTCGATTATAATTGAGCGAACTTTTAGCAAAACATTAAAATTTTCAGAGTACATACTCACTCGGTGATATCAAGGCCTCAGAAACCCAAAACCGGAAGCATAATCCAGCAAAAATTTGCACCCTCAATTTCAGAACGGTCCCAACGACTCGGACATTTTCTCACACCCATTTCATTTGTGATGAAGACCAACTAAAGTATCACCATAAATTCTGATGCTGAATGATTACGTCAAAGCTTGCTGGTGTGACTTTTCCTCCTCTTTTTTTTTTTGCATTCTTTCTAGTTTGAATCACACGTGGACATAGAGTGTGCGGTGTTCAGGAGCGCGCAGTTTGCCATGTAACTTGAATGGGCATTTACCGTGCCACACACTCCATATTAGTAAAACGTCTTCGCGCAGAAGTACCAAGACCAACTCACTCATTTTTTAACAAGAACCATTTAGGAGAGGACGGTTCTGTTCTGCCGTAGGTGTAGGAAAACAGTACCGGCAACTACCCCTGGGTTTACTGAATGAGTTTGCCAAGCGCGCCAGCACCACCGTGGTCTTGTTTGCTATCTTCTTGAATTTTACGCCTTTTAATTTTCATTGGGGGGAAGCGCGCCAAATTCAAAAAAACGGGAGCTAACAAACAAGACCGACCACAACCAACCATGAAAGGATAAATTCAAAACTGTGAAAGGTTAGGATTCGTGATTGTAAAAAAGCCTGATATTTGATTTTGCGCTCAGCGCTTGGGGAATTCAAGTGAAGCGCACCAGTTTTAGCTGAGATTGGGCGCCGCCCAGGGTGCGGTGGCTGATGTTGTTGTGCATGTGCTGCGCATGGACAAGTGTGTAAATGTTTGTTGTGGAAGGTCTCGTGACATTGACACGGTGGTTCTCACTTTCATTCTCTGCTCAGAATGAGTAGTAAGTGGAAGTTTCTTCAAATAAACAAAGTGAGTTTGGACAATGGGATTGGAATTCATCACTCCAGTTGTCCAGTTGCTGTTTCTTTGTTCGTCTAAGCAGTGGTAGACGTCGTTTTGTCCTTCCTGATCCTGACAACGTTGCTCTACAAATTACTCTGGTAAGTTACACTCAGACTACTTATCATGTCATACCTATCTCTCATGCAGTCATATTCAAATTGATGGAGGATGTTAGTTTACGGAGTATAATAGAAGTATATCTGGATTTGGTTTCCTTTGGATTATAAATAGAGCCACGTGAGCCTCTCTGGAACAACAGATGATGATATAAGCTCCTCCTTTTCCTATTCATTCTCTCTACTCTGCCACAAACATACACCATGATAGTACTATGACCAGGATATAAGACCACAAAATACAAAGTCCAACTAATTTCAACTTGTTCATCTTCTAATTCATTTCATTACAAGTCTTCGATAATCATTTTCGCTTTCACATTTCTTTGTCCCGTTCTGTAATGGTAAGTCCCTGAGATTCTCTAATTTACTTAAATGCATTTAACAAAACTTATTTAAATACTTGGAGGGTAAGATTGTCTTGTTGATTATGCTCAGGAGATCTACGATTCTGGGGATTACGGACACTTTCTGTGCGGTATAAACTTAAATTCTTAAGGATAGCATTTTCGCATTATCTTTCTGTCGGTCATCCACCTTCTCCTAAAAGTATATTCTCTATTATAAACCATCGGGTGGGATAGGGAAGTTGTTAGGGTCAGTCCTCCGTTGGTTAGCTAACATGAAGAAAGACACTGTGCTTTTGCGGAAGTGCAACAATGAGATTTGATTCTAAAACTTTTGAAACCAAACCTAAGAAATTCAAAAGACGAGCCGATTGACTGGTCCTCCAAGTGTCCAAGTTAGCTCGATATTGCTTATACTAAAAGTCAAGGTTAGTCCTACCCTATCAAAAGGTGAGCCGAGGGCGAGCTGAATATTACTAAACACGCAACAAATTAATTATTTTTAATTGATGCAAGGAAGTGGTTAGGGTTCACTAGAGTGAACCCATCGAAGGACGCTGCGCTGACCATAATACCTTTTCCACGAATTCGGTAGCCTAAACGTAAACTAGACGTTAACGAGCGACCAAGTGCACGCTCAACTTGAACCTAACCTAACCAAACGAGACGAGAAATGTATTGCCCATAGTACAAAAAAGTACAAGCCGAGCGTGCACTTGGTCGCTCGTTAACGTTTACTTAAACGTAATCAGAGTGTCATGCCTCAAGTGGTGACTAGCACGAATAGAACGTTTCATACAAAATTAGAAAACAAATTTAATTGCTCTATTTTCAAGAATTTAAATTGGAGTCGTTAAGCCTGGAATTTTTTATGAGTTATGGTAGTTAAAATGAGCAAATAGTTTTTGTCAGTGCGTTAGCTACCACAGTCAAAGAAAGAATGTTAGCAAACATTTAAGCAAAGCTTACAAAAGGTTTGGGCTAAGGTTGTGGCCTCCGTTATGAAATTATTGCTCATCGCATGCATCTTCAGTTAGGGAATACAAGAATTTGTTGAATTTATAGAAAAAATTTGAGAAAATGGTTAAATGAACCAAATGGAATCTGAGTGTCAGATGCGGGATGATTGAATTTTTTATTGTTTTAACTGGGTGAATTCATTTGAGGAGGGAGGAATTTAAAAGTAAAAACTAATATTTATTGTGCTCACTATAAAATACAAAACAGGGCTTGTTCATAAATTGACTTCTTCATTTGGAAAACGCAAAATTTTGCAAGCCACGACTGGAAAGATTACGATATTCGGATGCATTTGTTAACATTTTGTAGTTGGACAACACTAACTCCTGATTTTGATATTTCATAACACATAATTCTGTTTACTTTACTTCCGAACACTTTCAAGGTTATTCTCCTTAATGTTTTCTCTTTGCACTCATTTTCAAGGTTACAAGATCCGAGTTTAGTTTCATACCCCTTCTTCTGACGTCTAGATTGTTGGCACCCTCCACCTCCATGCCATGCATGGTGTCTTAATGTCATCCTTGGCCCTCGATACTCGATAGAACTAAAACAATGAAGCCTGCCGCATGCCCACATCAACCAAAACTCTTTGTCATTGTATTGTAACCACCTCCCCAGCATTGATCCGATGATAAGTGAAAGTTTTTTTGTTTTTTTTTTTATATAAATTAATTTGAGATCAAATTATTGAATCATTAGGGGGATTGTTTAATGCAGAACATAAACCTGTAGTCGATGACGAATAGTAAGTAGAAGTGACGAATAGTAGTAGTTGTGTAAGATTA
>JAQIWD010000114.1:0-34071 GCA_034694825.1 Anurida granaria
GAATTCCTTTTTCTAAAACAATGAAAATGGGCACATGCAATTAGCACAAGTTCTAAACCATTTCAGAAATTAGCATAGGATATTTTAGAATGTGGCCTAGAATTAGACGCATTACATACCACGTCCTTCCATGGCCTACGCTGTGGGGTAGGTGGGGCTTTTGGTGGTTCTTCTCCAGGGACAGCTGCTGGAACTTGACGTACGACTCGGTTCGGCTCTACATCGGCTGAGGCAGCAGCGCCTACTACCAGGATGAGGCTCACCAACACTGTCACCAAAATACAAATAAATTTCATTTTGACAATTTTTTCGGAGTTAATTTACACTATTTTTAAATTTTGAAAAAGAATCAAGGAAAAAGGAGTGTCCATGTCCGTTTCGGACAATGGAAAATCGAAATGGAATGGAATGCAAAAAAAGGAAGAGACGAGACAACATTAGAATGTAAACAAGCCTCGTGTCTCACACTCTTACAATCTCCGCCTTCAATTTAAAACCTCAAGAAAATAGAAAGTGAAAGAAACTTTAGTGAAGGTCAAGTTCAGTTTAATTAAAACAAAAACTCTGTTAGACTAAATACTACGAGCCCAAAGATCCAATTACTCCAACTATTATCAAGATTACTCTCCTCGCGGTACAGATACGGATAGAAGATACGCATTGGCCCCCAGCTGGGCTGATTATTATCATACAGGTAACTCTTCTAAATAGTTACATTTCTCTGTTAATTGTAATCCACTTTGCCTTATTTCTACCTACCTAAACCCCACCCATGCTAAAGGAATTGGTCATTTACATAATCCATGACGTTACTGCACATTCAGTTTACCGTTTACAAAGATAAGATTTCATGAATGAAATGAGTGATAAGATTCAGATGACGCAAATACTGATTGGCGGAACCCGTTTAGCACGAGTATTGTGCGTATGGCATTAACATTTTGAAAAGTCAGTCCTCGCTGAACCCTTAGGCCTTAGATTTAGACAATTTTATCTATTCGAGTATAATTTTAGAAATGATTATATAATCTCGTCCCTTGCCCAATTCCTTCTGAACCGGTTGGTCTTGAGTACAGGAAAAATGATAATTTATTTAAATCAGTAAACTGGTTTCTGATTGTTCTGAATCTGATTGTATTGTATGTAACTGATGCTGGAATATCAAGGTGTTAGTAAATGTGCAAAATCCATTTATCTCAGCACGAGCACATGAGTCTCAACCTCAACTTCGGGAAGATCAAGATTAAGACCCTGGGCAAAGAAGGAGGGAAATAAAGTAGATTGTAAAGGCGCTAGATTTTTCTTACAGAGATTATTGCTCTCATGTTGATCCTTCCCAGCAAGACAGCCATTAATTTAAGTCAATCTCCAGTTTTCTGCACTCAAGTGTTTAAAAAACCAAATAATGAATATAAGTACGAGCGCTTATGCCCATTTACCTAAAAGTGTTTTTGGGTTAGAATTATTCTAGGAGGATATCCTAGGATATCCTCCTAGGAATTATTACAGTGTCAGCGTCAAATTAATTTTACCTTGTAAATATCCATTCCTATGCGTAAGAAATGAGTCCCTAATTGCGATACTTTATGTTCACAGATCCTTGCGACCCGAACGAAGGGAGTTCCCATCCACATCTAGTGCATCTCATCTACATGGCTGCGTCGAGTCACACAAAGCGAAAAATCAATTATCTACTCCACAACCATCATTGACAAGCACCATGAGATTATAATTTAATTTTTAGTGGACTACTTTTACTTTTGTTTTCTTTATTTTTGTTAAAACTTTAGTTTGTTTTTGTTTTCTTCGTTTTTACTCATCGCTAACAATCAAGATGGATTCCGTGATAACCCAAGTCCAAAGACCCGATGGGGAGCATGAATCATCGGCGGGTGAAAATGAGCAGCGAAGGACTCCTACACCGCTACAAAAACAGTCAAAGTCCTGCCGCCCATCGTTTTTCCGAAGGATATTCTGCTGTGGAGCATGTCGGACGAAGAAGAAACCCCTGGAGGTTCAGTCCAATGAAGAATTACTGCAGACGGAAGGGAGCAATGGGAGTGTAGCTATGATAAACAATGGAAATTCTGGGGGTGGGGGCGGAGGACTGGTCATGGGGATTGGAATTGGGGCAGGGACTGGAGGTGGTAGTGTTTCGAGCAGAATCGGATCAGGAGATGCCAACGAAGGATATCTGCTTCCACCAGATCCAAGTTTAACGAAACCGACAATGATTATTGATTTGGACGAAACGCTCGTCCACTCTTCTTTCAAGCCAATTTCAAACGCTGACTTTGTTGTCCCGGTCGAAATTGATGGGACAATTCATCAAGTCTATGTGTAAGCCGGTCATGGAATTTTAAAGATGCCTTTGATTTTAAATTTACTCAAGAACAAGTGCTAATTTGCTTCATGTTTTTTCTCTTGCAGTGCTAAGCGTCCTTACGTCGACGAGTTTCTTGAGAAGATGGGTCCACTCTACGAGTGTGTACTTTTCACAGCCTCACTAGCCAAATACGCAGATCCAGGTAAAAACATTTTAAATAAAAATCTGGTGTCGGCTTGCTCCTCTTCTGGAGCGACGACTAAGCTGAGAGGATGTTTATCGTTCAGTATTATGGAAGTCATAAAAATCTAATATCGTTGCAGTGGCGGATCTACTGGACAAGTGGGGTGTCTTCAAGGCTCGACTCTTCCGAGAAGCTTGTGTCTTCCACCGGGGCAACTATGTCAAGGATTTGAATAAATTAGGCCGGAGTCTTCAGAAGGTGATCATAGTAGACAATTCTCCAGCGAGTTATATTTTTCACCCCGATAACGCTGTTCCGGTTGCTTCATGGTTTGACGATGCCGCTGACACGGAACTCCTGTATCTAATACCATTTTTCGAAAGACTTGCTACAGTAGAAAACGTTTACACGGTACTGAGGAATAGTAATCACCCATATAACAGCCCTCCTCCGATTTTGAAAGAACTCGTCCCAGGCCTTATAACCTCATCATCATCATGAGAGAAGTAGTTCTGGGTGGTGATGCTGGGCAAGGACCAATTAAACGAAGACGTTACATCAGTCGAGTATCGATACACCGCCAGGATCGGACAGTTGTTGTCACATTGAAAGATCGCCGCCGCCACAATGCTCGCCAGCCTATCCAAAAGTTTAGAGGACTAATAAAAACAGTTACATATATATGCATACAATACATTACATACAATAAGAATCGACTGTAACGTTGGGAAATAACTGTAATACAGGTAGACTTGTTAAGAACGGGAGTTTGATAACTATAATAATTGTACTAATGTATTGTTAATTATTGATTACGGGGCCTTATATGAAACGATTTTAATCTAATTTTTAAATATGTGGTGTCTACTATACGTGAATGACAAATTTGTTTTACAGCATGAATAGAGAATGTTTGCGGACAGTTTTTGTAGGGTAAGTGAACCATTGTCGCTAAATTTTAACGCGTTAATTTAGGGTTAGTTTACTACCGTGTAGGAGATAGGAAGCTTTATGCATGTATGAGAGAGAAAAATAAAGTTGAAATTTAAAGATACACTTTTGTATAATCGTGTAATTCATTTCAAACCAGATTTTCCATTTTGTAACTTTAATAACTAATTAATCAAGCTCTTACTTTTGCAGTACAGAACGCCGTAATTCTCTCCATAATCAAGCTTCTCGTGCCTGCAGGTGAACTTGGGGACGAATGATGATGATGACGACAAAGGTGCACGAGGGGAAGAAGACGGAAAATTGTGATTCATTCTTGCCTGTGGGGTGGGAGGAGACGAATGAGCCTTCAGTCTCAGTGTTGAAAATAATTAATTTAATTGTCCTATTGTTAAATAATAGACGCATTTTACTTCATTCTTAGACTGACAAATTGTTTGGCAAGTGTCCAATTTAAATTCAACCCTGGAATTTACTCACCAATCGACAAGCTTTAGCTAAATTCTCTTCCCTCCGTAGATTTACAAGGAACTTGATCCAGTTAGTTATCCGTCCAGAAGAAACGCAACACAAGTACTAAGTACTTACGATGGCTCGAGTACTCGGTGGATTCCAGTGCTCAAAGTGCACATTAATTGGACTGAACGTTTTCTATATTGTAAGTTATTCTGGTTTGGGTCAGCCAAAAGTCATACCCACTCCACTATCACTATGTTATTAACTTAACTGTTTTTCTCCCGTTTTAGATTGTTGGAATAATTCTAATTTCTCTGGGAACTAAATGGATCAACTCGAATCAGGTTACGAGCCTTCCAATCATTGGAGGAGTCGTGGCTTGTGGCGTATTCTTAATTATCATCTCAATCTCTGGAATATTCGGAGCTATTCGACATCATCAAGTCCTTTTGTTCTTTTACATGATCATCCTATTGGTCGTTTTCGTAATCCAATTCAGCGTCGCTTGTGCCTCCTTGGCAGTCTCCAGTGAAACGCAAGCGAATCTTGCGGAATCGGGATGGGACTCCATTAGCAATAGCTCAAGAGAACACATACAAGCTGAGTTCGAATGCTGCAAGTTTAACAATGATCCAAAGCACATATACCCTCAATGTCCTCCGCAGGTAACTTGATTATTAATTGGGCTAAATATTCAGCTGGGTCACTAAAGCATTGCTAATCAAACTATTAACCTGTCCCCAGTGTCCAACAAATGGGACAGCAGCAAATGGACAACCCAAGTCATGCCCAGTTTGCGAACCCCAAATATTGGAAATGATTGAAAAAAGCTTTCAAATCGTCGGCGGCGTGTCTCTATTTTTTAGCTTCACGGAGGTAAGTGTATGGTTTTACGCCTTGATTGATCGCTTCAGCCACGGGTCCCTTTACTCATTTGCTTATTTTAGTATGTATTCATTTTCTTATGATCAGATCCTGGGCGTCTGGTTGACAATGAGGTTTCGCAACATGGGGCCTAACTTTACCCTGCACTCTGAATTCCTGTAACCAAAATCTCTATTGTGCCTCCTTGTAAATTCGTAAAATCATGTCTCTAAACTCATCAGCCAATCACAACGACTCTAGTCTCTTCTGGACACACGAAAGCCTTTTTAACCTTGTCCTACAATTCACCGTCATTCTGATTGGGATTACAGCCACTGCCACCGCTACTTGGGGGCTTCGCATATCATATACTCAAGGTGTGAAGAAAAGTCTGAATATTATTTATAAACTTGTTTCTAGATCATTGGAGCCTTTGCTGCGTATCGATACCGAAACATGTATGGAGGAATCCCAGCGACATGAATATGAACTAAGATTTACAAACCGCTTAGAATTGTAGAAGAAAAAGTTGACAGCAGCTCAAATTAGTAATTGAGACTAGGAATACTAGGGGGAAATCTGCGCAGTTCCATTTCTTGTAACGTACTATGATTTTTCAGTCTATTAAATAGACTGATACGTAACTCTCTGTGTTATTTTGTGTAAACTTCGTAGTAGTAGCATAAATATTCCCTATGAAAGAGAATCTTTAAATATCGTTTATTTTCGAGTAAATTAAACTGTATGTAAAGTGCAAATATAGAAAGCTCCTTAATTTATGATTTGGATTAGTTTGTGAAAGTTGTAGCAGAGATTTTGAAAGACAATTTGAACATCAATTTGTTGATTCATCAAGGCTTTGCATCAAGTAACACTACTAGAACTTACAAATTGACCCATTGGAAGCAATTCCGTGTCTTCTTCTTCGACCCAGACGAATGAATCCAGTCGTTCTGTCTCAGGTAACAAATTGTTGAGCACTTGTGCTAAGCGTCTAGAATCATTCAAAATGGCCTGACATTTCCCAAGCGCATGTGCGAATTCATTCATTCTATTCAGGCTCTCTGCATGTTTTGCAAAAGCCTTCTGGCGATCCTTATAACCCTTGATCATCTGCTTCAAATTCTGGTCCACTTCCTTTACTTGCAGTGAAAGATTGTTTTGGGTTTTGGCAATACCCGCCCCTTCCTTACGTACGTGCGATTCGACAAGGGAACCAATTCTTGAACAGCTCCCATGGTCCAATCTTTGTCTAATCGTTTCACCTTCTCTGCTCCATGTCAACTTATCACGGTTTTGGATTACAGGATTGAAGAAGGGTATTGAATTTAGACGTAGAAGTGTGGGATCTTGTGTAAGATCAACTACTTCTGCTTCTTTCACCACCACCAAACTCCCCCGACGCTTGTATGGAAAGGTACTGTTTCTGTCTCTCGAGTTTGGCATTGAGATGTCTTCAGCTGAAAGAATGGACAATCAGGTTAATGGTGAATGCTCATTCATAAGTAGAATTCCATGGATTAATTAGAGTATGCTAACCTCCAGGAGCGTTCCGGCCAGATTCTGTCGACGACGTTAAGTTTAGTTGCGGCAAACTATTGACATCAGATTCAGATCTCGAAGAGTGGCTCCCAGATTCCTGTTGAGCAGCGGCGTTCCTCTGAAGTCGATTAACTGATACACTACTTTGGTTGCTTCCCATTATTGTTAACATTATCTGACAGGAGCGGCACTTACAAGTACTAACAAAACGATTGACTGATTGACTCGAGAAGAAAAGGGTAAAGAAGAAAGGAAGGTAAATAAACAGCTGAGTTCCGAATGTCAAGATAAGATAAAGGAAGCTGTGTAGCGCCAAAACTCGAATGCGATTTGTCTTGAATTTAATTGGCTACATTATTCTTTATTGTTGTAAAATCAAATCTGAATAATAATAATCAGTCACTAACTACAATCCTCCTGTTTCGGATTACTTAAGCCAGTTAGGAGGAGTGTCACCACGTCATTTTACCCCAGGTGAGGTTCATATCGGGTTCTGTGATTCTGAATCTGATTGAGATTGGGAATAAATAAATATTTTTCTGTAATTCAGATTTTCTGAATAATGTCAAACTCGGATGATATCGACATGGCTGGGGGTGGCGACCTCGATAACAACAAAAATGAGAAGGTAATTAGGTGCTGTCAGGGATTCTGTTTAAAGATAAACCCAACGTTTTGCCATTCTGTCTAGATGTTCACTCTCAAGAAATGGAATGCTGTGGCCATGTGGAGTTGGGACGTGGAGTGTGACATTTGTGCCATTTGCAGAGTTGGACTAATGGATGCTTGTCTAAGATGTCAAGGTGATGCGAGTAAGCAAACGAATGGCAAGGCGGATTGTGTCGTGGTTTGGGGGGAGTGTAACCATTCATTTCACCATTGCTGCATGTCTCAATGGGTTCAGCAGAACCGAAGATGCCCCTTGTGTAAGTTTAATTGTGATGCGAAAACTTATTACTATTATATTTTTATTCATTCAATGCTGTATTTGGTTAGGTCAAAAGGAGTGGTGCGTACAGCGGTTGGGAAAGTAGCTCTGGTTTAACCTTATGAAGGCAAAGTATTCCAAAATCTTTTGTTTAAAGTTCTTTCTAAACGTAAACGGTTTGTTTTTAGCGTAAGATTTGAGAATTCTTATTCAGATCGGAAGTATTAAAACTTAAAGCCTGGTTCCCTCTGAACCACTCGCAACTCGCAGTAAGCTACGTTACCAGTTATTAATAGAGAATAGCTCGGTTGAATATCCGGCGGCGAATGACCGAACCATTTACAAGTTAAAACATATTACATCGTATTTCATCTTCAAAGTTTGACTCAAGGGTATACGTAGTTAGATTGTCATTGGGAACGGTTTTAGATTTGCTGTGGAAGAAACCCTTCTGAATGGTCTTGTAAGATTCGTTTCTATATCTTCTAAGCTTTCGCCCTGTGTCTCTGGCACGCAGAAAACGACGAACAGGATTGCAAACATACAAATGATGGCAAAGCCAAAAAAGGCCGAAGAAGCACCAAAGTTTTCCACCACATCTGGAAAACATTTTGTCACCAGAAAAGTGCAGGCCCAATTGAAAAATGTCGTCAGCCCAGCGGCAGAGCCCCTTATTCGTGCAGGGAAGATTTCGCCCATCATGACCCATGGAACAGGTCCAAAACCAAGAGAAAATGACATTACGAATAGTATTAAGCTAAGCAGAGGGATCCAGCCCAGACCGGAAACAGATTCTTCGTCCCTTTCCCCGAAATAGAAAAATGTTCCAAGCGAAAGCAGCGTCAGGATCAATACAGAATTCGAAATGAGGAGAAGCACCTTTCGCCCAACTCGATCGATGAATATAGTTGCACATATTGTTGCTAAAATGTTGACTCCAGCTAGTATTATAGCGCATAAATCTTCATCGATATCAGATCCCGTCAACTTGAAAATTGAATTGGCATAGAAAATCACAGCGTTGATCTGTTGAAAATTATTTCCAATCAAAATCCAACCGTTTTTGAATATTTCTGTTTGAGCGTTTCTACTCTTCTTACTCCACTAAATTGCTGGAAGAACATCAGTCCAAGGGATGCAATAAGAGGCTTCACGTAGGCTCTCCTGAATAATTTTGTGAACCTTGTAGAATACTTCTTGGACATAATGTTGGCATTTGTAATTTGAATCAACTCTGTTTTGATGTCTGCGCCTGCGCCACGTAACCATTGCAACGACGCTTCACCTTCCGCTTCACGTCCTAAATAGACAGAAATTATATTGATAAGCATTCTTGCAGTTAATTTAATTTAGACGAAGTGTCCTGCTCACCGTGGGCAATGTACCACCGAGGAGTCTCGGGGATGAAGAGCATTGTGATAAAATATGGAACGCAGAGGATGCCACCGAGGTACGCCAAATTGCTCCAGTTCAGAAAAGATCCACCCATGTAAGCGATCAGTATTCCAGTGTTTCCAACTGTTGTTGGCAGCAGCCCTAACGTTCCTCGGACTTCTGGTTGAACTGTTTCCGCCAGGTAGACGGGCAAGGAGAGTCCATTTATTCCAACACACATTCCTGCGATTGCCCGAGCGATGTAAATCATATAAATGTTGGATGCATTAGCAATGAGAAGCCAAGCTGAAAATCATGAAGGAACTGGAATCAAAATTAAGTATTCTCAATTTCGTATATTTTAAACATGCCGAATCTTATGGCGGATCTTACACAGTATGAAGGGAGGAGCTGTGGTCAGAATCGTTCGTTTCCTGCCGATGAGTTCGACCAAGGTGCCTCCGATGATTCCACCGACCATGGCACCCAGAGGCATCAATGACCCAATCCAAGAAGCCTCCTCCCCGTTAGCTTCAATCCGAAGTGTCGAGTTGACTTCACTCATGGAGGAAATTGCTGGGGATGTGTAAGCAGCGGAGAGGCCGATAATCATAGACGCCAACGATACGGAAATGGCCGCAAATATCTAGAGTGTGGAAATGTTTGCCAGAATTATTTGGCGAATTCCATGCATTTGGCACTATTTCAATTTGCTAAAAATTATAATTAAATTGTTTAAGTTTTCATACCTGCGGCCATAGCTTTGTGGCTTCGGTCAAGTCCAATTGCTCCGGTTGCATTTGATTATCTTGGATGATGTCTTGCAGTTTCATCTCATTTTCAGAGTCCAATGAAGCGGGTCGGTGAAGTGCGTAGTGTTCTAAGAATTCGGGGGTGACCCTATGCGAGGAAGATCTCCTTCGACTAAAGTTGGCCGAATTTCTTCTACCCGCTACGAAGGGATGATGCGGATCATGATTCTGTGGAGCATTCGGTCCATCGCTTGCAATTTTTCGAGGATCATGGCTCGTGCCCTTAAGCAGAGATGACAACGGGTTGTCCGGATCGTTTGTATCCGTTTCGGATTTAGAATCCTGAGATTTACTTTTGTTATCTCTTTCTGACGGCGTCTCCGAAGCCAAAAGTGGGACTCTGACATGTTCATGGCTTTTAGAATTCTCGATTCCAGGCTGCTCCTTATCATTAGATTTAGGTTTTGTTGGTGACATTATAGTTGTTTGGGATTCAAATGTTGGATGGAACAACTATCCACCGACAGTGATTTCCACTGGATGAAAATCACGGAATCAAAGAGAATAAACGCCAATTCTTTGTTGTCTTTAGAATATTATTGAAATCAGAAGCGTTGATGTTGAAATTAAACTGATGTGGTAAATCAACCCTGACGCTTGGATTTTTCATGGACTGGAATTTATGGAGACATCCCATTCCCTATTCCGTACATTCATCCTAAAGCACAATCCGGATTGCGCCTAAAGTAGATGCCAAACCAAGAGATCGGCTGGAGTAGAACCGCTGATGATTCGTTGCCACTCCAGAAGTGGGAAGGTTAGGTAGGCAAAACAAGTTTCGCAATTTTAAAGGCTTTTGTTTGTAGCTTCGTTGTCATCGGTAATTTAAAATGAAATGTTAATTGTATCCAGATCAATAAGGTTTTATGATCTTTTCAGCGAAAAAAATACAATAACTGGTTTTAAATTGACACGATTTAGAAATTTAATGTGTAGTCAACTTCAATGCGTACTACAACTACTTTTGTGTGGTCATTTCCTGAATTCTATTAAAATTCTGGATTTTTAAGAATTAAATTTGGACCAAATTGACCAGTGCAAAGAACACCGATAACTAAAAATCCTCAAAGATGCAACATAATAGATCCTTCCAATACTACATGTACCATAATCTGTACAGTCTTAAGTTGTTTACAGGGCATCATCAAAGTCGTTCTTTTGTAAAAGAATGAGGCATTTTTCCTTTCGTTCATAATGCATAACTCCATTTTAAAAACAAAGGAATCCTTCATTCAAAAATCGCCATAAAAAATAAACTTTTCTAATAAAAAAAAAACCGATTAACTCAAAGCATAAAATTCAAACATTAAAAATCTACATTAGACAAACTTTGACTTTGACTGGTCCTGGAGTGGCAAAAGCGTAGTTGCCTCTTGGTCTTGACTCGTCAAGAGCAGCGAATTGTTAGGTGAATTTTTTTCGTCGCGGGTGGAGGCCCTTGATTTTCGACTTTGTCGAAATAAATTGGCCTTATACCGCTTGTAGGCATCAGCAATATAATGTTCAAAAACAGATGACCCGGACGACGACTATTAGATACATTGCAAAATGCAGCGAGGTGCTAGAAATAGAAAAAAATGCTTTTTTCTATTTTTAGCACCTCGCTGGCAAAATCAGTCAAATCACAAATTGACGGAAGCTACTTGTAATTAAACCCACGGCACCTTTCTGACAAAGATAATCGCTTGATCATAGCGTCACACCATTAGGTCAACTTTTTCCCCCTGGTTCTATCAAGAATGAACCAGTTCATGAAGCAGAGACAGGATGAACCTTAACTATTAAATTCACAATTTTTTTTAAACTAAGCTTCATTTATGTAAAATGCTTCTCTGGCGATTCGCAGGCGTATGGTCTGACCTGTAAGTTATGGTTTATATTTTACGTCTTCAACGGCCTAGCAAATCATCATGTCCAAACGTGTTGACAACTTTAATAGACTTTAAGTAAAGCATCCCATTTAATTGCGTACAACTTTCAGGATTCCACATCCTTCACTTTCTTTCAGTGTCCAGATTATGGAATATTTAAATCATCTGGTTGAATGTGTGATTAATCAAGATATGAAATTTTGGGATACTAAATTGCGGAACTGTCAGGAGTTGAAGATTAGCTTTTGCTCAGCTCGCAGAACCAGAACGTTGAGTAAATCTATCTTCTTTGCCTTCGTGCCTTGCTTGCTTGAAATTAAATTGGGATTTACGAAATCCATGTTAACTTTACGAAAAAATATTTTGACGTTCTCAGGAGGAAATGAATTCACGCTTAGAATAGAGATAGTTATCACCTCCTGTCTTAATCTTAATTATTTGTTTTAAAACATTTAATGAAAATGAATCAGTCGGGGAGTTAAGTGCAAATGGAAAAATAGGGTGTTGTTGGTTTTATGTACTCGAAATTTGGTTGGTACAAACTTACGGGAAAATAATTGAGTTCATATTGACACGACTTGGCTAATCACTTGCTTTTCAATTTGGATGAATGAATTTTGATTCTAAAATGGCCAAAATCGGGATTTCCGACGAGAAGTAGCACTTGTTGAACTTGTGGAATCTCGAATTGACCCTTCAGGGGTTGAAACAACGTTTGGGCGTTGAAGAGAATCTTGTGGTGCACTTTCGATGACTTCGAGTTCCTGACTTCCTGTCACTGCAACGAAGGTAGACGGACCACTAGACTCCTTTGAAGCGGAATTTGTCATATTTGTATTTGGGCTCTGAGCAATGGAAGTCGGGACGTATTGCTGCCCTGAAGCGACCTGCTGCTTAATTTGAAAGAGTTGACGATATGAATTTGAGCGAGACAAGTTGGTACGAGAATTTTCGCGAGATGGAATGGTGGGACCGCGTTGACCATATCCAGATCCAGTGACGATCGGTCGACGGGTAGGCTGAATTTGAGGGAGCACTCCTCGTGGAGTACCAGTTTTAGGCTGGGGGAAAGGAATCGTGTCGATAACTTTGATTCTTTGGACTTGACGCGGAGAAGCAGGAATGCTGGCTTTGCCAAAGACGAATGGTTTCTTTGGGACGCGAGGACCAGTAGTTCCAGTTCCATTGGATTGAGCTCTTACAATAGGGCGCGTGGGGGTTGCGAAACGTGATGGAGTTCGACTGCAAGATGAAACTGAAGGCTTCTTGGGAGGGACGGTGGTGGTCGGTGGGTCGTTAATCTGGATCGAGGTGGTGGTGGCCCTTTGAACGTCTTCCTCAAATGATTGTGGTTCCTCTGGTTTGGGGGCCTTGTCCTCGATTTGAATTTCTGGAGGAATTGTGGACTCCGGATCCATCGCAGTTTGCTGAATTGCTGGAGTCACCTCAACAGTCCAAGTGACATCGCACTCCGATTCATTGACAGTAACTCCTTCCTGCTTTTCTTGGATTTCAGTTGCTTCCGGGAATGGCTCATCAGTGACCGCCTTTGCCGATTGCTTTTTCTGTACTTCGGTACTTAAATCCAGGATCATTCGTTCCAAGTCATCCATTTCATTATCAAGATCCTTTTCATTTTTGACTTGAGTCCCGTCAAGTTGTAGCACAGTCCAGGAGTCGATTTTACCCAAGCCTGGGGTTTCCACTGCCTTTGGTTTGTCAAGAACTTTGAGTGCAGCGACCGACATCTGGACCTCCGTTTTGCTTCCATTTGCTTCAAAGAAACTGTTCATGGCGAATTGAAGTTGCGCTTCGGGAGTGAGAATCATGCAAAGTGCATTATTGGGCCAAAACTTCTTCAACTTGTGCATAAGGTCTGAAATCTGAGGCAATGGTGATTCTTCCTGCCACATGGTGTTGTCGTTGGCATCAGGAACAGGGAGCATTGGAACAGATGAATCCCATGGATCTGTCAAATCCTCGAAAATTGGGACTTGTACGCTTTCAGTGTAATCCTCGGCCAGAACAATTTCTTGGTCGATGTCAATTGGATGGATGACGGTCTCGCTTGCAATACTACTAGGCTGTCGCTTCGGAACGGGAGGTGGTGGACAGTCGTCCTCTGGTTCTGGGACCTAAAATAAAACGTAGTCCGTTATTTTCAACTAGCTAAACAGAAGGAATATTCTCTAATTAAAATTTTTTTTTTTACCTCATTCAAGTCATCCTTTGGGTCCAAGAAATATGAATCCGTCAATACAGCCAGTTTCTGGATTTCTTCTGCGAGCAATTGGATTTCGGACGACTGTGGATTTCCATTGCCTTCCTCCTTCACTTCCACATTTCCATACGCTTGGTTCACGACAACTCGTTCGTCTCTTGAACTGCATTGAGATTCACCTAGAATTGGCGTCATTCCGGATCCTTGGATACTCAGAATAGCGTTCTTGGTCTTGTCCAAAAATGTACTCGTCAGCGTCTGAAGTTAGAAATTATGATTTTGGCGAAATACATTCACTTGCATTGACTAAACTCTTACGTCGCAGAGACTATTGAAGGCTTTTGTGATGGCATTCTCGGGTTCCGGAATTGGGGCTTCCATAAAAGCATCTCTCTGCCACTCAAAGGGGCTTGAACCGTGCTGAAAGGACAGAATAGTTCCACTTCAAAGTTCAATAAGTGTCGAAAGCATCGGATTGTGTCTTACATGGATTTTGTTCGAGTCAAGTTCCAATTCCAAATTCTTGGAAAGCCAAGTTGGTCTGAAACCGATACAAAGCAAATCAGATCATAAAATATATTCCCTGAAGAGCCACCACGTCGGATTTCTTACGTTTCGTTAAGAGTTGAACAACTTTCGGACTTTTCCTGAACATCAGCTTCAACAACAAGTTGAATTTGTTTGAATGCTTCCTTCAATTTCTGTAAAAATATGAAAAATTGATTACAACAGAAAATTTAAAAGACTTTAAAAGTTTTTTTTTTACCTCAAACTTCTCACGCTCAGCTTTCAGTTCCACTGTCTCGATCGTCTCATTTCCTGACTCCGATTCTTCCAAAATTGAAGAAAGTGATGGCTGCATTCGGATACTCGACGCCCGTCGACTGGCAGGAGTGGATGGAGGGTTTGCAGTGGCCACCACGGAGTGAGTTGGGAGAATTGCCACGTACTCCGTCTTAGAAGAAATTGTGTTCAGGACTGGAACAAATCGTTACATTGTCAAATCACATTTGATTGATATGATTACAAAATGTTTTGAGCAATTACTCGTTTCACTGAAGCGTCGAGCAACGTCAGCACCAACTTCGTAACTTTGTTTCATAACTTCTCCAACGGTCTGAGTATAAACCCCAAACTCTGACTCGAATTGGACCCAAGCTTCGGAATCCGGTTGGAAATCAGTCGTCACAGAAGCAAGTCGACGGACGCGATTGATGATTTTCTCCTTCCCATCACCGTCCCCATCGCAGAGCTAAATCAATTTAGTTTAATTGAGATCCATTCACATTTGAATCTGAGTCTTACAAAACCGCTGCTGGTCAAATCTAAGCTGAATGATTTTCTAGTTAGTTATTCGGAATTTTTTTTTTTTACCACTAACCCAATCAATGACATTGTTGATGACAGAAACCGTTTCCACGGAAATATCCTGGATGGCTTGGAGGTCATGAAGCGCTTCGTTGTAAATACTATGGCGTAGTTGTTGAGGAACGCCAAGGAGTCGCATGATGGCAATTCCAAGCTTGCCTTCCCCTTCGATTAACTCCTCTTCCGTGTACAAATTGTCATCTAGGAGAAGGAAAGGACTTAAAATCCCCTTAAATAATCAATTTTAATGAAATATATTTTACCAGGCATGATGATAAAGTTGTTAATAATGTGATCTGCTGTGTCGATGATTGACTTCATGGATTCCCCCGTGTATGCCACAACAGCAGGGATGTCAATGTATTCGTTCCACGCCAACTCCTTGGTTTCAGGGACGCAAATCGTGGTTTCAGGATCATAGCGTCTGTTTTGGTAGTTGTGATGTGACTAAAATTTAAGAAACAAAAGAAATAAGAGCAGTTCTATCGTCATTTTGGAGCCAGCTATACTTACTGGAGTTACAGATGGAAAGGCAGAAGTCGAATCAAGGTCAAAATCAAGCTGGGGAGCATTAGTGCTTGCGGAAGAAACGGAACGCGAATGGGAAGCTGAGACGATGTCGTCCGAGTCCGTTTGAACTGACGTCTCAGCCCTTTCCTTTCGCTGAGTTGCTCGTCGACGCGGGGCCTTGATTTCTTCGACGTCGTAATCTGCGGAGGGATAAGATTTTCCAGAGTTTTGATATTGGCCCTGGAATAAGTAAAGATTCAGAATTCCTGAAGATAAAAATTCTGGAAGGTAAGATATCAATCAGAAGTTGTAGGAACCATGGCAAAAGTGAGGTTGATGTTGATATTGTTCCGGTTGACGAGCGTGTTCTGGTTTTGAATGTCCTCAGGCAAGAAGCAGTTGTCTCCTGTCGTTGGGGAAAGGTGAACTGGCGGCGCAAGGGTATGCTCGGCAAGACTTTGGTTCTCGAGCTCGCGTGTCTGTTCAAAGGGGGGCAGAGGCGACTTGGAGCCGCTGTTGAGCCTCGAGTTGGTGGCTTGTGTTTGGAACCGGTAGTCGCTTCGACGACTTCGGGCAATGTTTTCACGGAAATTCTGCAATTCGTTGGCAGAGTGGTCGTAATGTGGTTTCCTGACTTGCGGGGGGAAATCAGCATCCAATCCGATTTCAGAATATTTGTCCGGCTTCTGCAGAAAAACAATGCACGCACACACATTCTCAAAACTAGAACGCTTTAAAAATGGAAAAAGGAAACTCACCTCTCCAACAAGTTCAGCGTAATCGTAAATTACATTTCGATGATATGATGGAATAGCCCCAAGTCGTTGCCCATTACTTTCGTCATCACCAAGTACACAATTGATCCCGGAGAAGCATTTCTTTGTGGCAAGGAAATCGGTTTTGGAAACTGATTTTTGACGACCAGTACCATCATTGCCCTTGAGATCTTCCTCCTGCATTTTCTCAAGTTCCGACAGGACGTCATGCATGTTGGCATCACTTCCACTCAAAGCAACGGTGGACTAGAAGAAAAACCATAATAATTAAATTCTGGAATTAGATTTTATCATCTCATTCCATCTCGAAAAGTTTCGTTACCTTCCTCCTAGTCGTGGTGTTCATTAAGTTCCAAGCCTGCATAAAAACGGAATTTTGAACTCCCGGCGTACCAGTCAACTGTTCCGTACTTCGCTCGGAGAAGGAAGCCATGATTATTACTCAGAATTAATTTTGGATTTGGAAATTTAGTCTTCCAGATCAAAAATTTAGAAAAATTTGGAGCGTCCTTACTCGTCGGATGGGAATTTGGAACTGAGCTGAGCTGAGGAAGTGAGAAGACGTACCAGCACAAACTCCTTGCTCTTAATAAATTGTAAATAAACAGCGACTGGCTGTGTCAGTGGGGACGCTACTATGACAACGTTTTACTCATGAATATTTTTAGGAAATAAATAATCATGGAATTTTCTAATGAAGTTTTAGTTGTGGGTGTGCAACAGAGCGCAAGTGATCTCCAATCCAAAGAAACAATGTTCGGGTCCATCCAAATAATACGGCCTGATGCATTCGGTAAAGCGAGGCGTAAAGGAGTTTTGCTCCACGTCCTTCGACTAAAAATTAAATCCAGTTAAAACCTAAAAACTTTAAACCACATTATCCTACTAACCATAATAGTCTCGCTTGGGTCCAACAAGGGCGGCTAAGCTTCCAACTGCGGTAGATTCCCCCAATGACACTAACATTCCCTTGGGTTCAAACTTGAATGGTTTCACAATTCGGTTGGTAAGGCGGCTTTCAAGTTTTTTTGCAATCCACTCGGCTTGTTGGTGTGCAACCTGGAGGATTGTAAATCGGTGACGGCGTTCGGATAATAAAAATTATGTTGGCAGCACGCTGCACTTACCTGTGCCGTCGCGGCCAGATATTTACCGGGACGTTCAGGATCCGGACAAAGGGCACAATCTCCAAGTGCCATGACGTTTATATCCTCAAGACTCTCTAGCTTCCCGTTCACCTTGATTTGATTGAGATCGTTCACTGGGAGTCCAATTGTAGATAACCAACTGGGTGCCTTGATTCCGGCCGTCCAAATTTTGATGTCCACTGAGACCAAGCTTCCGTCGCTGAGAGTAAACCCTTCCTTATTCACAGATTTGATCAAACAGTTCGTGCGGACTTCAATATTCCTCTTTTTCAGCTCATTCGTTGCGAATTGTGAAAGAGATTCCGGTCCACCTCCAAGAATTCGATTGCTACCGTCCATGATCACGAGCTGAAGTTGTTCTGGAAATAAATTCCCACCATAGTTACGAATTTCGGTCCATGTGTGATGAATTTCTGCAGCCAATTCAACGCCCTAAGAAATTACACAAGTTTTAAGTTATGTGCGAATGAATGTGGTTCATGCTTACAGTTGCCCCTCCACCGACAATCCCGATCCGTAACTTGGGGACAACGGAGTTACCCGTGCCTACTTGAAATGCACGGAGGAGGATTTGTTTCCGCAGCTTCTCGGCATCAGCAGGCGTGTTCAACATAAGACAGTTTGTTTCTACTCCAGGCGTACCGAAGTCATTTGTAACTGAACCTACGGATATCACCAAAGAGTCATACTGAATGTGATGCTCCTTGACCAATACTTCTCCGGTGTCTTCATTAAGCATCGGCGCCACTTTTATAAGTTTCCGTTGTCGATCCAAGCCAATCATTCGCCCCAACCGGAATTCGTAACCTGTATGAATTTAAATGAAAAGCTCAAAACTTCTGATAAACGTCAACTGCATTTATTGAGAAAAAGAAAGGAAGGGGAATCGGAACTTGTACCGTTCCGGTGTCCATGTGCAAAGTAATTCAGTTCATCCTCTCCAGTATTCAGCACTCCTATTTTAATCAAATTAAAACAATTTAAAAACAAACCTTAAGAATAATTCAGTGGTAAGAACAGTCTTATATGGCTCACCCGTGGCTACTTCGTGTAACTTTCGTGACACAAAATTCCGTGATTAGGATCCCAGAAGAAAAACCTGGCGGCTCTAAGTTCTAACAGTAGTCAACAGTGTTATGAAAAGGCTCATTTCGGACATTGAAAAGGCACACCAAATTACCAAATCAGGCAGGAAGTATTAATTTTATAGAATATATAAAACTGGGCCATGCAATTAGCTGCAGCTGTAATTATTATTGGTAAAATAAATTATGAATATGATGATGCTTTCACCGTCTACCAATAATTTTTTCTTCTGGGATCCATTAACATTTCACGAACCAAAGGTTTCCAAACGTGTGTAGCGGAGGAGTCGAGCAAGACCGGTCTGGCAAGTCGTTTGAATCCAAGACGTTTTCCTAGATGTGTCGCCAGTTCAATTCCCCCCGCACCTCCACCAACGACAAGAATTTTATGCAATGAGGATTGCATTCTCAAATCATTTAAAATTTAAGATGACTAGAGGAAAGGATAAAATGATTTTCCTTGCTCGGAAGTTTGTTGACTTTTCTGTCTCCTTCCTTCTTTGCCTGAAAACTCAAAACTTGTGAGTGCCTTGGATAGTAAACGTTAACGGGCGACCAAGTGCACGCTCGGCTTGTACTTTTTTGTACTATGGGCAATACATTTCTCTTCTCGTTTGGTTAGGTTAGGTTCAAGTTGAGCGTGCACTTGGTCGCCCGTTAACGTCTAGTGCCTTGGATGCCTTGCTTCATCCAAACCCACCAACCGAACTCAATTGTTCTCGCCAATTCTGTCTCACTGGTATGAGCAAATTGGTCAATTCATCCCACCACCATTCTTCAGTTGCGAAAAAAATTTATTGAGAGGTTATTACACAAATGATTATCATTTCATGTACAGGTAAACCTAATACCAGGATAGGGGCAGAATGTAAAGTAAAAACGTCCATTTTTGGTGAACTGAAGAAAGATTATACACAAGAAATCATAAACTTATCTTAACTCGTACAATTTAGACATTCAATCCAAGCCAGCGGCGGCGGCGACGGGGAGGAGTGGAGCGGATTTCATTTTATGTTGCTGGTACTTGAGGCAGGCCAAATTCATCAACTGGTACTCCATCCTGAAGCAATTTATAATTTATCAAGAATTGGAATAATATAAGTTTTAAAAAATTCAAAAGTTACCATATTGCGGATAGGTTCTGGTCTACCCGGTTCCCTGTCGGGGGCATTGGGAGCTTTGACAGCATCGTCCAAGTACGAAGAGTCATCATCTAATGCAATTTCATCACCAAGAGCATCCAATTCAGCCTCGAGCTCATCCTCGTCAACGTCAGGCATATTGTAAGAACGGCCAAGGGCTCCCTGAACTTCTTCAGATAATTCCAGAATGTCTGCCATCTCGTCTTGCAAGTCCTAGAGAGAATTATTCAAACTTACTATGGTAATTTGCTTTAGTTCCACAGAAAATAAGATGTTCCAAACCTCAATGTTATCAATGTTGACTTTCTTGTACTCCTTCTTCATTTGAGAGACTCCTGCCTTCATTGCAGCGACAACCACATGCGTATCCTTGGCTGTCTGCAGCGCCATTGTTGCTTGCTCCATGTTAAATGACTGTGCGCGCATCCCGTCCGCTTGCGTATCGTACCTAAACAAATTAGAATTGAAGTACTTACTCCTGAACTACTGTAATTTTCGGTAGAAGGATTTATTCCCTAATTGCTTACGCCTTTTTTCTTTGAAGAATCCGGAGTGCTCGCTGCTTCAAGGCATTTTTGGCTGGACCTTCTCTAGTTTTCTTCATTTGTTCTCGGATCTTTCTTAGTTCAGCATCACACTGAGCTGCTTTCTTATCAATCTCCTCGGCTCGTTTGTCCACCTAGATTGGAATTAGGACATTTAAAATATCAGATCTATGCCTAACTTATGACAATCAAGGAGTAATTTAATAGGTTTTCTACGACCAGGCTTACATTTGAAATGCAGTCATGGAGTTCTGGCGGAGGTTCCTTTGGTTTTCCACGACCAAATAATCGATTCATAGTTCTTAGGTGTTGCAAACTAATCCAGCAAACTAAAGTTGAACTGGACTAAATACCCAACAAATTAAAAGTGCTGAATTTTGTAAATTTCAACTGATTTAGGGATGAGAATAATAATGAGACGACTGACTGACTGACTCACATGTAAGGTAAGGTAGTGACGTAATGAAATGAGTTTTGCACACAGTCACAGACAGACGCGCCGTCCTGAAATGGGATCAGCTGTTCAAGTGAAAGTGATCTGGTAAATTATTGATGATAACAAATTGTTTATAGTTGTTAATTATAAGAAAGTGAGGGTTCCAAGCAGAAAAATGGATACAAATTGTCCGAATGACGACTCGGAATGGGGAAGCAAACAGAAACCAATGAAATTCGACGACGACGACACGGTGGGTTTTGATTTACATAAACTTTAATTTAATTTTCAAAAATATAAATTTAACTTATTCTAATATATATTTTCAGGAAACAAATCCAATCGCGTCAGCAATTGCGTTCATTCGTAGTGAAATGCCGGATATAAGTTCCATGTCTTCCTTCGATTCCAGCATGTCCGACACCTCCTCTGTCGTCAGCGACGACGGAGAGAGACTACGAGAACTTCCAGATTTCATTTTCTCCAAATCTTCTGGAGAAAATAAATATCAACCTCGCGCCGAGCTCAGTTAAGCTGCTTACCCATTGATACTCTCCTAATTATATTATTTATTGTTCATTCCGTATCTCGTAATTATTTTTCCAAATACAGGGGTAGCTTCTCTGAAGACTACTAGCAATATCCTCTCACCAAAATCCAAATCTGATGAGTCTGGAAGTGTTACGATCTCAAATGCGATCAAGCTGACCATTCAAGGGTTCTTGTTGGGACAGGAAGTTAGTTTAGAAGGATTCCGAGGTTTGACAGCTAAGAAGGCTCTTCTCGTCAAAGCTATTGAAACGAATGATGGAAACGCAATAATAGCCGTGAGAAGATCACTGTTAAAATCAACGCTACTATGTGAAGATGGAAGCTATTCCAGTCCTGTTTTAATTGTGACTTGAATTCTAGATAACACTCCATCTTAAGCAAACACTCCGGGAAAGCTTGTTTCAACTAATTCTGATGGAAAACAAGGGGGCGGCCAATCACTATATTCGATACTTGGAAACAAGGTCTGAAACGGGGAAACTCGTGGATTTGCTTTGGTGAGAATTCTTTTCGTCGTTCTGTGCCGTTTGTTGAAAAAAAAAATCGCTAAATGTTGGACTTATTATGGAAGTATGCTAGGACGGACGCAAGATGCCTTGATTCTTCGGTACAAAACAATTCTGAGGGGGAAGAATCTGGATAGAATTCAAGCTCAGCTTAGTCATTTCTACGCAGCAGAGTGCAGTAACACTGACGAATATATGGCCGCCTTGGTCCAGAGCCATTTGAATGTCGTTGGTAATTGATAAACGTGTCATGTACTTGGATTGCATGGGAAGCGGATCTCCTCTTACTTTCAATTTTTCATTCGCAGAAACACATAAAGTCCTCCTCCCCCAGGGGAAATCTCAGAAACCGGAATCTGAGATTAAGTATCCCTCAGTGATGCTCACTTTGAGGCACCTTAGCGAACACTTTTACGATAAAGACGCTACATTCGTCCTGTCACCTCTCAAGTTCAGCGCCGCTCACAATCTCACCCGGAAACAGCATGCGTGGGCCTGTTTCTTAGGACTCTTGAAAGTCCAAAAATGGCCACAAATTGAATCTCTGCTCATTAAGAAAGTAATGCATCACAGCTTTTGACATAGCCTACGCTTACTCTGATTTTCATGCTTAAACTTGACTTTTTGTCTAAGGGTTGGATGGGATCTTATCAAGGGATACTCCCTGCAGAGGAGGTTTGTAAAATCCTAAAAGAGCATGATGCCCCGATTGACCTTCTCTCAATGTTCGTGTCCCTCATTGATAATGCCGACACTAAACTGACTACTGCGAAACGCCTCCATTGCCACAAAGTAGTAATTGACGTAAGAAGTGTAATATTTATAACTTACTTTTATGTAGTTCGTTGCATTTCGTTTAATCGGCCCTCTTAATTATTATTTGGTCAACAGATTTATGCGTCTAAAAAGGACAAGAGTGGGATACTACTTTACAAAGAGAAATTAGAAGAAAAGTCCAAAGATGCCGTCTATGCTGAAACAGTATTGAGGAATATGAAGTAAACGAATATTGGACAATTAAGCGACAAACATTTCTGGTGGAGAACAGCTTCGATTACCTTACCGTAAATGAGATAAGTCAGACAAAAGAGTACAAAATTGGACCTGTGATTAATACACATTAGCAATAACGAAACTCCTGCGCCATTTTAAATATGACGAACCTTCGGTATTTTGCTACACATTATTGCAACTTTGCACTGGATTAATTAAAAAATACCTAGTCATAGTATGCACCAGACCTTCTCTACCCGAGGGTCCTCGAAGTGTACAGACCATGAATTATTTTACTAATAGCTTGTCCTACAGTTTTACCTGCAGTTCCATATCTGATCGACGCGAGGAGCGATTGTTGTTCTGCAGCTGTGGAACAGTTGCGGTAAGCACGGAGGAGGTCGGCAACGGTTGGATACTTTTGAATGATTGCAAACGCTCGTTCAGCAGATAAACCCCTCACCTTCATGAGATGCCTCGCAAACATTTCTGATACGGTCCAATTCTGCAAAAAAAAAAAAAAAAAAAAAAAAAAAAACAAGTTCAATTAAAGGAGCTCAAAAAATTATGTTTTGATGAATGAAATTAGCCTAACGCGAGCTTTAGTGCCAAACTCATTGAAATCGCTGAATGACATCAAATACGTGGTATCCTTCAGGACTTTGAAAGTTGGCCACTCCTCCTTGGTACAACTGGAAACAGCTTTCCCCTGGGAATTAAAAACGATATCAAAGTGAAAATTGGAGTTAGAAATGGAAAGGTGGAAAGATGAGCAACAAGATGAGCGCATCGGTGGCTTCGAAGGCAGCATAAATTACCTGGTACATTCTAGACAAATGGCGCGTCATATGTGTGAGGTAGGCACAAGTATCCTTGAGTGAGTCAGTTTCTTGAATAATAAATCGATTCGTGATTTGTGTATTTGCAACTCCTTGCAATAGGGCACCATCTGCCAGTCCGAAATCCCCAGATCCATATGACTCGATCAGATAAATCGGTTCCAGTCCGGTCTGTTCCAGTCTGTGCTTCTGTTCCTGGAACCTTCCATCTCGGATACTGGAAGCAAGGTCATCAGTTCGCTTTCGTTCAACGACATATGGTAGCATCATGTCACTGGATCGTGAAACAGTTAGGCGGCGGTTTACAGCTGAACTCGAATTTTGAAGTTTTCTACAGATCCATACGAAATCACCAACATTTAGCTTCACCACCTCCAAAGGAACGCCGTTCTTCCTCAATTCGCCAAGGACTTCTTCTTTTTTTGATTTACTAAAGGGCAAACCAAGCAAAACAGGATAATTAACCCCTGACTTTTGTGGAGATTGATAAGCAAGTTGGCACTCACGCAGTTGTTTCCGAAGTATCCACACAAAGAAGAACTTCGAATTCATGTGGTTCAAATCGTACCCTTGGAATTGGGCCATTAAGTACTTCTACTTCCCCTTCTGTTGATTAAACAGTTTTTTTTTAATCTAACTTAAATATTGAACTCAAAGAGCTCCTTTTAACACTTACCATCATCAGAATCTCCTTTTTGGCTTTGACTGTTGTCATTTTGATGGTCAGCATTTATAAGTTTTGCTGCCAATTCCCTGCCTTCAACCGACAGTAGAAACCTGAATAAATTAATCATCAACTTATGCTGTTCAAGACGAAACATTACACGAGTATTACTTCACAGGATTTCCCTTCTTCATAACCAAATTCTTTGTGACCAATGTAGCCATCCCGTTCCAAGCAGTTGTGTGCTGTCCGTTAGGATTTGTAGTCATGGATGCGTCACAGTGATCCTGTGCTTCCTGTAAAAGCTCGCTTTTGAGCATATAACCTCGATAATTTGGAGTTGCTTCCTTCCTGAACAGCGTTATAAGGAGGGCGTAAGCTCCAGATCGAAAGGCAGGTATGTACGCTCGCTTAGATGTTCTCTAAATAATAAATTGACAAATTGAAAATAAGTGGCATCATGGATCATTCCTGGGTTTGATTTTCTCACCTTCTTAGAAGTGGATGCTTCTTCTCCGTCTGCGTCTTGGTTAGCTTTATTTGCTTTTGCCAGCTTTGCTTTCTTTGTGCCAGGGAGAACATCATCCAGGTTAATTACAGCCGTGACTGAAGCTCCTACATTTAAAAAACAACACAAATAAAAAAGAAATACGCGGAGTAATCCGACCAGTTTATTCGGATTGCATGCCTTGTGCAGCTGCTGGAATGCGATGAGGCTCTTTAGCAATTCTCGAGTCAATTTGGTTGCATATGCCAGGGCCAAAGTTTTCCAAAATTTGACACTCTTTTCCACTGGATAAGTGTAAAGGATACCTTCGCAACGATGCAAGGGCCTACAGTAAGAATAGAACATACTCTATTAAACCAACTAGATTAATGTAGAACTGGGAAAATTCACATCAATTACCTTCGAGTATACATACTGGAGTTTGCTATTTTTAGCTACAGCATCATCTCGCCATTCAGTTATCCATTCCTCAAAAATCGGGTTTGCACACTCCTTCGGTACTGAGGCCGGCTGCTTCCTTTTTTTACTCCTTTGTGAGCTCATCCTTGGTCCGTGTTTCACTTTAGATAAGTTAACCCTGAAGTTAATTAATTTAATCAAACACACCACCAAACAAGCGTGTAACCAACCACCAAACTAAATAAAAGAATCCAATCTCGCTAGCTCTTTACTTACTTGGATTTGGATTGCAAGCCAAGCGCAGCGCTAGCGCTTGGTTGGTTGTTGTCTATGAGGACTTATGAAAATGCGCCATTGTAATTTAAAATTTCTAGAATAGAACAATTTTTCTTTGGGGGGAATGGGATTATTCATGAGGCGGGAAAAATTTACTTTTAAAGAATTTTACTTTAAAGAGAAAGACGAACACGTTCGTGCGTTAGGTGCGCGGTGCGGTGCTTTCCGGTCCCATTTATTTTTTGTAAAATTTTATTGAAAACATTTTATTTCTAACATAATGAACTAAAAGCTTAAATTGGGTTCGTTAATTGGTTGGATTCCAAGTGATCGTGACCTTTAAGAATGGAGGGCGATGATAAGAAGAAGGTCCACCGAGTGTCCAAATCAAGCCGGAAGGCCAAGAAATCAAAGGATGGCAAAAAAGAAGAAAATGTGGATCCCAAGATTCGGAATCCCAAAGCATTTGCATTTAATTCTGTGGTGAGGGCTGAAAGAAAGTTCCGCAGAACACAAGACATCCAGACCAAGAAGGAACGAGCCCCACAAGTTGATCGGACTCCGGTTGAGCCACCACCTTTCATCATCGCCATTGTTGGTCCTTCAAAAGTTGGAAAGTCAACATTGTTTCATAATTTAACGAAGCATTTTACCAGACAAACGCTCCACGATGTTAAGGGTCCTGTTACAATTGTCTCCGGGAAAAAGCGACGTCTCACTCTCATCGAGTGTAACAACGACATCAATTCCATGATTGATACTGCGAAAGTCGCGGATCTTGTCCTTCTCCTTGTTGATGCCTCATTTGGATTTGAAATGGAGATATTCGAGTTCCTGAACATTTGTCAGGTTTTAAAAGCATTTCATATTTGCCTAAACCTACGTAGTTGTAGTTACGTCATTTTTCATTTCTTGGATAGGTCCATGGTTTTCCACAAATTATGGGAGTACTTACACATTTGGACCTTTTTAAAAACAAGACGCAGCTGAAAAAGACCAAGAAAACATTGAAGCATAGATTCTGGACTGAAGTCTACCCGGGATCGAAGCTGTTCTACCTTTCTGGCTATCATCCCATGACGAATTCTTACCCTAAGAATGAGGTTCATAATTTAGCCCGATTCATTTCCGTTATGAAATTTCGACAGACGTTGTGGCGCTCTGATCACTCTTACGTAATTGCGGATCGAATGGAAGATCTCACCTCTCCAGATGACATCAGGATCAATCCAAAAGTAGATCGTAACATTTGTTTATATGGATACGTCCATGGAACTTTCCTTAAACCACATATGTCTGTCCACATTCCTGGTAAGTGGAATTGATAAGTTCACCTTTCTTCGTATTCCGGATCTAAATTATTTCTGTATTGATACAGGACTTGGTGACTTTACCCCACAAGCGGTAACTGCGCTCGATGACCCTTGCCCTCTCCCAATGAAGGAGCGTGTCCTGCGACGTTCATTGAATGAGAAGGAGAAGGTCATTTATGCTCCCTTCTCGGGGGTTGGTGGAATAGTCTACGATCATGACGCTGTTTACATTGATTTGGGAGGAAGTCATAGTCACAAGCGACCGCAACCAGAAGAGGGCGAAGGGGTACCGGAAGTTGTATCACCTTTTGTTGGCGAAATGCGTGAACTCAAAGCTACTTTGAATGAAAAAATGGAATCGTCAACGCTGAAACTCTTCAGTGCTTCGGATCTAATCACACCTGCGGAAATGGAAGATGACGATACTAACGATGCCGATGGCGATCAGTCTGCTGAAGGGGAGAGTGACTGCGAGGAACATGATGAGCCAACGTCTACTGCGACTACTCAAAAAAGTGTAAAAATTATACGAAGTTTGGATGGACGGGTGCGTCGGAAAGTCATGTTTAATGACGAAGACGATGTCACTCACCGAATGCAAACGGAACTGAAGAAGTTGAAAAGGGAGGAAACGAATGGAACGGCGAAAACCGGTAGCAGTAAACCCAGTAAGAATTCTGAGAAAGCTAGAAACCAAGAGGGAGCAGGAGAGAATATTCACGATCCCGACAATAATGAAGTGCAAATGGAGTCAAAGAAGAAGGGGCTATCGCGAAAAACTGCTGAGGCACCCAAACAGGAAATGAACGTCATGAGCTTGGCGTCGAAATTGAAAGCCAGATTAAGCAAGAAGGGAGATGGAGGAGAATCAACTACAATGGAAGAAAAAGTGAACAACCAGTCAGCTCTACAGGTGGAAAATGATGATGATGAAGATGAAGGGAAATCCAGCAGTGAGGATGAGGAAGAATTTGGCGAAGGCAATATAGGAGAAGATTCGGAATCGGAATCCAATGAGGATGAGGAAGAAGAAATGGATGATAAGGATCACGAATTTGGAGAGGATCCCGAGTCCGTCAACATCATGAAGCAGAAACGGTACGCGGATGCCGAAGCTGGATTTTACTCGCGTTTCTACAAGCGCTCACTCCAGAAGATGATCTACGAGGACACGACCGACTACATGAACGTTGGCCCGAAGGCGGATTTTGATCTCGCCAACTGCAGCATACAAGAAGTCCAGGGGAAAGCAGAGGGTGAAAGGATAGACGATGAGAGAATCAAGAATTTGTTTGTTGGTGGTGACTACGCTGATGCGGCAAAGGGACTCCTTCAGGATGACGACGAGGACGTGGAGGATGCTTTTGGAGATTTTGAAGAACTGGACAAAGATGAAGCAGACGAGACGCAGGAAAAGGATGAAGAACTGTTGGACCCTCAAATAGCAGAAGATAAGAAAGCAAAGAAGAGGGAGGAGATGAAAAAGAAATTGAAGGAGAAGTTTGACATGGATTATGATGGCGGTGGGGATGAAGGCGAGAAGAGTTTCTACAAAGACTGGAAGAGTCAAGTAGAGGAGCAAACTAAAGTAAAAACTATGTTCACATTTCACCTTCTCATTTCCTTCCCCTTTGACATGGCTGGTAAAATATTCTGATCCTATATTCCTTCAATTAGGTAAACCGGACATTTTTCAAGGACGTAGAAGACCCTGTGTTGTTGCAAGAATTGCAAGGCCTAGCGCCTGGTTCTTACGTCCGGTTCTTCCTCACTCATCTACCGTACGAGTTTGTTACAAACTTTGATCCTCAGGCAGCCTCTCCACTCATCATCGGCTCCCTCGACTCACCCAATCAGGAAACCTTAGCCGTAGTTCAAGCTCGTGTCAAGAAGCACCGATGGCATCCCAAAATTCTAAAGACCAGGGACCCTATTATCCTCTCAGTGGGATGGAGACGATTTCAGACACTGGCGCTCTACTCGGTGCATGACCACAACATGAGGAATCGGTAATGCAGCCTTGGGGAGAACTTCATACGATTAAATTTTCCTGTTAATGTTGATGGTTTGTTTGCCTATTTTAGGATGATCAAGTATACGCCAGAGCATTTGCACTGTGTTGCTAATTTCTATGGACCCGTTACTCCGCAAGGAACAGGAATACTCGGGATCGCTCCTCAAGGATTTGATGGATTCCGAATCACTCTCACCGGAACTATTCTGGACATGGACAAGAGTACAGAACTTGTGAAGAAGTTGAAGCTCATTGGTCATCCATCCAAAATATTTAAAAAGTCTGCCTTTGTTGATGGGATGTTCAATTCCCAGTTGGAGGTTGCAAAATTTGTGGGAGCCAAGATCAAGTCTGTGTCTGGAATCCGTGGCGTAATTAAGAAACCACTTAGAACACCGCCGGGCTCGTTTAGGTCTACTTTCGAGGACAGGATATTATTGAGTGGTATGTAATTGCTAGCTTAAAACTTCTGTTCTTTCAATAATTCTAATTTTGACCCATTATCCGATAGATGTGATATTTTGTCGGACTTGGGCAAAAGTCGAAGTTCCCAAGTTTTACTTGAGTATTCCTAACCACATTGTGCCGCAACCGCGCCTCGTCAAGACGTTGGGTCAACTAAAAAGGGAGGGTCAAGTGAGGGTGGAGCCAAATCCGGATCACTTATATACGCCCGTGGAGAGAACAGCCAAAGAGTTCAAACCTCTTCTAATACCTAGGAGGCTTCAAGAGAGACTTCCCTACAAGGACAAACCCAAAGTTCAAGCTAAGCTGCAAGAGCTGAAACGGATTGCGGTAATCAAGGAACCGCACGAGAGAAAGGTAATTCTACATTTGTCCTCTTTTAGTTTAATTTTTCAACAACATTCTAACCTCTTGGAAATCCCTAGATGACCTCGCTTCTTAAAGTGATGAAGTCTCGAATGAACGAGAAAGAAGCCAAGGAGAAGGCGGAAAAAGCAAAGAAGGCGGCTGAACGGGGGAAAATGATGAAGAAACTGGAGGAGAAGCAAACTCATCGTCAAAAAGAACTGCGGAAAAAAGTATTTCGGACTCTGGGTAAAATGAAGCAGAATCCTGACACGGTACCTGGTGGTGGGCGTGGGATTAGGAGACAGTTTCAGAAACGGCGTTAAGACTCCATCATTTCCCATCTCGTTTCTATCTTATTTTCAATTTGAAATTATACAAATAGCAACAAAAGTAAGGTAATAAATACTTATATCCATGTTATTGGATCTTAATATGTATTTTGTATCCTACAGTACAGTTCATTCATTAGAGCAGAAATGTGTTGTTCTTGACAGCACTGATGAGGAAATAGTTTCATAGCTCAATCCCAACCTGCAATTCTCAGTTATTTTAAATGAAAAATGAAAACGAGAATAATGAGGTTCAAGAAGTTTAAAATGGAAAATAGGAAAATGAAATGACACCTTAGTATGCTTTTTAAAAGTAAGCCCATTAAATTATATTTAAAATGTAAAGAATTAGCCAAACCCCTGGACAAATAAAATCCAGTCATAGGAAATGAGCAAACATCTAAAAATTTAAATCTAAAAGAACCATGCACTCACTGTCGTTATTTTAGGAATAGATAAATGTTTCAAACAGGGTTCAGTCAATCAGCAAACAATCCCTAATATTTCTAATAACATATTCAAAATTATGTCAAAAATTAAGTTTCTGGAACCTTGATCTCAGACTCACTTTCCTCGGCAATGTAAGTCGTATTGAGGACTCCCTTCTCCCTTTCTGTACCCTCCGTCAACGTACTTTCATCTGCCTCAAATGACGACGCTCCGGCGACCGGCTTCCGCATTGGTGTTGAAGTGACCATCCTTACTTCCGTAGATTTTGGATTGGAAGTTGGTTTGAGATTGGGATTTTCCCCTCCAAGTATAACAGATTCTTCCAACGAGCCCTCAGCCCTCTCAACGGTTTCACCGTTGTCAGGTTTCACAGTTTTCGAGGTCACTTCAATCGGAATCTTTTCATCAAGAGCCTCCGCATCTGCGTTCGGAATGTTTGCCTCAGAGTCTGCCGTTCCATATTCTTCCAGGTCGTCCTCACTCTTTCCTTCGTCCCCGCTGCCTGGTGCTTGCTTGGATTTTGGCTCCAATGGCGGATACATTGGTTTCCCTGCGTCAAGTTGAACACCGCGCTGACGAGAGGATTTCCTTACGGGTCCACCTGCGGCAACTGTTGGACGTCTCGTCCTCTGTGATTTCTTTATAGCAGGAGCTCCTTCCTCATCCTCAACTTCCTCTGCGGCCAATTTCACCTTCTTCTTGGCCCCAGCCCCACGCTTCCGCCTCCTAATCCCAAATGGTCGATTGATGTTTGGTTTCCTCTTCAGCTTAAAACCAGGAGTTGGAATAAAATCTTCGCTTCCTGCAATACTCATCTCAGGGGCATCCTTTTGAGTTGCCACTCCCCCGGAATCCTCGTCCATCTCTTCATTGCCTTCGTTTTGGAATTCATCGACCTTCGGAAAGATTTCGTCCCCTACAACTTTAACGAATTCAGCTTGTTCCTCCCGAGGTTCCTGTTTCGTCGGACTCATCATCTTGCCTTGGTGAAATTCCGTGGTGTGTCGTTCCAATGTGGTTGCTTGAAGAAATGTTTTTTGACATTCTGGAACTGGACATCTGTGCATTTCTATCTCCGATGGTGGGATTTTGTGGGCGTTGAGCACATGCCGCTTGAACGCTTCCCGGCTACTAAATCCCTTTCCACAGTCGTCAAGATCGCATTGGTACAATTTACATTCCGGATGCATGTCACTCTCATGTCGCAAGAGACGACTCTTCAACGTGTATTCCTTGGAGCAATAAGCACATGGGAATATTCCCTCTGTAAAAGATGAATAAATTTTAACATCGCTCATTCAAACTATGTGCAAGGATAGTAGGAACCGGTAGGAACATACTTGATTATGACGACCAGAGCATTAATAACAATACTTACCAGCCCCAGTGTATCGAGTAGCTGGAATAGAGTCCAGTTCATCCATAGTTTTCATAGGCGAGCGTGGGCTATTTCGAGTGGAACGTGGAGAACCACCGATCACAGCTTCCACCAATTCCGCCGGAAGTTTATGTGGCGACTGCGAATGCCTCAACATTTTGACAGGACCCTCTCTAGAATTAGAAGAACAGTAATGTTTTGAAAATTTTACTTAAACGGTACCAGAAAGCAGAAATGCATACTCCTCAACTTCAGCTGCCGAAAGTTTTCGCTTCCCCCTGACCTCTTCCCCACCCTCTGCAGCATCAATCGCAGGTAGTGAATCCATATTGTCAACAACGTCATCTCGATCTTGATTTTGTTTCATAGGGTTGGATATTTGAATCTTAGAATTCCTTTTTATGGTTGTAAGGAAACGGCTCGGCACCCTTGGCTTAACATGCGAAAAATCCACTTTCCTACTCATATCCGCGTTGTTCGGGGTCAATGAAGTTTTCCCAGGTCCAAAATTGAGCCGCTGAGCGTGAGCCTTGGGTGGTACACTTAGATTCCCCGTATTCTGGGCCATGGAGATTGAAGAGCCCCTGGCTCCAATTCGACCGCCACGAGTTCCACCCTGTGGATTGTATGATGGCTTTTGGGGAGAGAGGAGCGGCGGAATTCTGTCGATGCTAACCAATTGTGGTCTATTTTTCAACTTCGGAGGCGGTGCTACTTTCCAACCTGGGAGTGAGAGACTTCGGTTCGCTAGAATTCATTGAAAAAAGAAGAAATATTAATTCGATAGAATGTCTTGATTCTTGAGTTTTTTGTGACTAAACTTACCCTTTGGATTTACATTACGCCTGGCATCCTCAGCAAAATCCAATTCGTCATACTCAAATCCATTCTCAGGGCGGTTGTTATCAATGATTTCCGCACGGTCATTTCCACCAACTCCGCCACCAGAGTGACAAACGCAAACAAAGTTCCCACAATTATGTGGCACAGATGAAGGGTCACATGCGATATACTCCAAGCCAACTTTTCCATCTGGGGAAGATTTGGCTTGGTTCTCTTCATAAGTTAGTTTCCATTCTGAAAGGAAGTGAGTAAAAACCAATCATTAAAGCTTTGTTTATATTTTGTTCCCAGAATATCAGCTGCTAAAAATCTTACTGTCATAGATCTGCTGTCGAATATAGTCAATTGGACCAGCTCTTGAATTCTGCCCAATGGTTTCCACAACAGTGAAGGCGAGGTCATTGCGGATGCTGTTGCATTTAGATTTGATATTCTGCAATTCAATCTGATAGGCTGCCATAACCGACACCTTCGTGTGACATTGAGGGCAGAACGGTAGTGACAACACCTCCTCGTCTTCCTCGCCGTCGCCACTGGCTCCCAAAGAGATATCCAGAGATGTATAAAAGTTCTTGATCATGTTTGAATCCCATATTTCAGAGTTGAACTCAAAGGGCGTAAAGTTCTTGTAGCAGACAACACAGCACTGTTGTCTGACGGATGGACCCAATGGGTGAAGCTGTGGTGGATTTGGATACATGCGACGTTGAGGTTTACCTCGCGGCATTCTGGCGTTAGGTTTCCCTTCCAACTTTACTGATAATCGAACTAGACTGAACAAACGATGCCTCTTCGTCTTCCCTCCCTACAATAAATATTTAAAAAATCATAAATCCGTCCTAACATATTAGGAATCCAGATGCCAGAGTGCAGTTTCTTCTCGGGAAAGATTTAAATAATTGCCGTAACTACTCAATTTTCGTGCTGCTAACCTAATATAAATATAACGCTCGCCATAGGCCCTACTTGCAGTCGAAAATCCTCTCATCCTGTGGTTGGGGCACCTAACAAGCAGTCGAAGTTCGGCATGCTTATCTTTATCACTTTTCAAATAGCTTTATAATAAGGCAAGGATACTACATGAACATGAAAAATCATATTGTTTGATTGCAATGAAGATAGTGCGACGTGATTGGATTAAGGTTACCTTACGTAGGAATTGAGTATCTAACCAAGTACACCGTGGTCCTTGAACGTCTGTCTTGTGTCAAAGGGTGACTATAAAAATTAAACTCGTCGTGAACAATAAACTTTCCGACTGTACTTGTAAAAGTAATTAATAAAAAAAAAATTAAAACAAACGGTCGCAAATAATCGAATTTCCCGCCTATTCGTTCCGCCTCATGAAGAGTCCTTCCTTGGAAATATATTTAGCACAATAAGTTAATTCTTAACGACAGACAATCAATATCCGATTGAAGGAGGATTTTAATTACAAGATATTATGGATTAACTCATAACAACACTTCTTAATTTCCTGTCACTTCCAGTTCCTCCCACTGTAAAATGTTTAATGGTATCTGCTAGATAAATCTCGAACCGTAGAACATTCTTGCAACTAATCAAATCAATCAAATTAGGCATAGGTCCTATTTGAATAAGTTCGCACTTTGACGATATTTAAAAATAGAAGGTCTGAGAAAGAGTAAAATGTT